>PJEM01008645.1:0-80042 GCA_004023845.1 Helogale parvula | reverse complement strand
CAGGAGAGGTCCTCCACCATCACCACCAGCTTTACCCATGGGCACCTCCCTCAGGGCTGAGCGGAGAGCGTCGCTCTGCTGCAGGGTGCCTGAAATGGCTGTGGAGAAGCAGAGGCATCAGTCAGGACGGCCTCCCGGAGCCCCCAGGCGCCACCTCTGGACATGACTTGGCTCTCTGGGCCCCGCTTTCCCCATTGGTGAAATGTCAAGGTCGAAGGGGAAGACTCCTCCGGACCGATCCAGCCCTGACGTTCAGGCGAGCTCACCAGCTGCTGACCTTGCCCTGCTCTCACTTTAGCTAGACTTCAACATCATTCACCAAACCTGGAAAGATTTTCTTCCTTATTCTCCCTTTCGGCTCCACACTTTAGGGCTTATAAACCTGCTTGGACAGCGTCAGGGCAGGGAGAGTGTCTTTGTTTGTCCGATGACAAAAATAAGGTCCCAAGAATTAAAGGAGGGGGAATAGTTACAGCCCCCACATTTGAGGACCCTCTATGTATATACCAGCACCTGGACTATGTTTTCAGAAGGCCACCTCATTCATTCCCATACCAGTCCTCTACGATGGCAGCCACAATCACACCCATGTGGCAGATGAGAAAACTGAGGTTCAGAGAAGTCAAGTCAGGGATTTAAGGACGTAAGGATGGTTCTCCATCCATCCAGTAATCCATCTTTTTTTAAAAAATGCGTTTCAGGGGCGCCTGGGTGGTTCAGTCAGTTAAGCATCCGACTTCAGCTCAGGTCATGATCTCGCGGTCATGGGTTTGAGCCCCACATCAGGCTCTGTGTTGACAGCTCAGAGCCTGGATCCTGTTTCAGATTCTGTGTCTCCCTCTCTTTTTGCCCCTCCCTTGTTTGCACTCTCTCTCTCTCTCTCTCTCTGTCTCAAAAAATAAATAAATAAACATTCAAAAAACAAACAAATAAAAATGCGTTTCAGAATCAGGATTTGAACGCTGGAAAGGCGGACTCCATGACCCAAGCTCTCAGCCCCTGCTGTCTACCGCCTCAGGCATAAAGTCCTCAACACGGGGTCCTGCACGCAGTAAGTGCACAGGAACGGCAGCCAAAAGCAAAGGGGGGATAACTGACCCATCCACCTGAGGTCAAAGAGGGTCCCTGGGCCTTCAGTTGGCTGGGCTGCCCCGCCCGCCCCAGGTCGCCCCAAACCGCCACAGGCCTGGACTCACCATTGCTCAGCACGTCTTTGGTAACCCTGAGGACAGTGTTTGTCTCTGCGCGCGTGCCACAGACAGCTGCCACAGACAGAGCAGCCACACACCAGGCTGCCCACATGCTGGCTCTGCTTCTCTGCGGAGGAGACAACATGTCAAGTTCCTGTGGCCAGAGTCACTGCCCTGGCAGCAGGCGGAGCTAGGCACCCCCTGCCAAGAATCACAGCGGGATCCCGGGGCCCAGGGACTGGGGGAATGTACTGAGGTCACATGTGGGGCAGGGTCCAGAATTCCCAAAACCACCTTCTAAGTGTTACAAGATGAAATGAATCTGGAGACAGTAGCCAAACTGTCCTAGAGCCGTGGGTGTCTGATTATCCCCCAAGATGAAATTTCCAAATGGAGCATCAATGAGAGGGGTCATGAGGACTCCAACCAAGATAGCAAACCTACTGCAGGCAGACTCTAGAGAAAATCTCTCCAGCATCTACCCATCTGTTCACCCACCAATCCACCCATTCTCCCATCCACTCATCCTTCCTTCTTCCATCCATCTGTCCATCCATCCTTCCTTCCGTCTACCCATCCACCCCTTCATGAATCCATCCATCTATCCATCCATCCACCCATCCATCCTTTTATCAGTTCATCCACCTATCAACACATTCATCTATCTACACTTTCATGCATCTATCCAGACGAAAACATTCCTACCTCTTTGAAGGAGACAGTCCTACACCAGGTACTGAAGATTACGGGCTCTGAATCAGAGCTATCTGGGTTCTAATCCTTAGACAGGAGAGTTTACCTTTCCGACCTCTGCCTCCTAATCGCTGACACATTGTTGCTGGTACAGAGTAGACAATACACAGCAACTACTGTTATTATTTTAGATCCATAAGAAGTGGGTGTGTGGGCGCCTGGGTGGCTCAGTTGGTTGAACCTCTGACTTCAGCTCAGGTCATGATCTCATGGTTTGTGATTTCGAGCCCCGTGTCAGGCTCTGTGCTAACAGCTCAGAGTCTGGAGCCTGCTTCGGATTCTGTGTCTCCCTCTCTCTCTGCCTTCCCCTACTCGCACTCTGTCTCTCTCTCTCAAAAATAAATAAACATTAAAAAAAAGAGGTGGGTGTGGAGTGTTACCGGTTGGGAGTGAGGAAGCTTGCATTTTGGGATGAGCCGCTCAGTCTTTAGGAAGCTGTACTTTGCCACCTCCATGCCCTCATCCACTTCTCTCACTCCATCAACTCAACCTACCTAGTCATCAGCTTCAGAGCATCACGGACTCCCCTCTGGGCCAAATTGTAAAACCACTGGCTTCAGCCCCCTGCACTTATGCACCGTCTTCCCTTTTCCAAAGCCCCCACATTTTCCCCACTCCCGTCTACTCCCAGAATAGTGGAAGCACTCATTTATACTAGAACATGAAGAGCTAATATGCGCAAAAAAAATTTTTTTTTCTGCTTCCTTATCTGATCCTAACCCACCACCCAGAAAGTTCTCTGTCCAAAGAAGGATCACCACCTTCGGTTAAAAAGATGAGCACCCATGGAGGGATTTCTGGCAAGCAGCTGAGGAGTCTGAGAGAAGTAGCCAAGGCACCAGATACCCCAAGTCCCTGAGAAATGTAAGTGCAGCTCTGTTAACTCATGTAACTGGTGTGACTCAGGCCCTTTTGCTGATCCCTGAGAGGCTCCCCTGACTACGTCCATGTTACAGGAAAGACAAAAGAGGCTCAGAGAGGGGTTAGGCTGGCAGGACTCCAGTCTGACACTCTCCTCATTGTCTCTCAAGGCCCCAGCCTCCCCCCTGCCCAGACACTGACTAGGGAAGGGGCTCCTCCTTACCCCTGCAAGGTCCCTGCAGCTCAGTCTTGAGAGGTCCTGTTCCCCAGGCCCTCTGCTTTTGCCTGAGTCTAATCATAGGCCGGCCTTATATAGTAGCTGGGTCTGAGCCCAGACCTAGAGAGGGAAACACCATGTAATTACGAGAGACTGGAATCCAGATTTGCTCTGCAAATCGGGCATTGAGCTCCAAAACCACAAATGTTTGTGGTTTGTGGCTAATTCTGAGAGCTATGTTTATTCCCGGATGGTGTCACCTGAGCTAAGGTCTATCAGCCCCTGGTCTGGACTTGTTACTGAAGACCCCAGCTAGGACCCCTCTCCAGATGGCTTGGGCAGCCAGGAAGTGCACGGGACCAGACTCAGCAGTGGGCTAACTCAGATGCAGACTCAGCTCAACCCCCAACTCACTGCATGACCTTGGGCCAGCCACTGCCCTTCTCTGTGCTTCTCATCCTTCCCATCTGTTAAATGGGTATAATACTTGCTTTACAGGACTGATTTGAAGATTCAGGGAGATGCATAGAGATCTGAATCTTCAAACTTGGGGCTGGTGTGAAGAGAACAAGTAGATGGGCTTCTTTTGACCTGTAGATTTTCCTCCCAATATTTCGTTATGAACTGTTCACATGTACAGTAAAGTTGGAAGAATTGTGCCCTGAAGACACACACACTTATCACCATTCACAGCCTGTTATACTTGCTTCATCACATATTTATCCATCCATCCACCCATCCATCTATCATTTTAAAAATGTATTTCAAAGTAAACTGCAGGGAATGGTACATTTCTCTGTAAACACTTCAATACATACGTCATTGCGATTGTTTTCATTGGACGCAAAGTTTACAGACAGTGAAATGCACAAGTCTCAAGTGTTTATTTGTTGAATTTTTGACAGTTTTATACAACGATGTCGCCCATACCTTTGTCTCAGTATAGAACATGTTCATCACCCCAGAATGTTCCCTCCTGCCCCTTCCCAGGCAATACCTCCAGAGGCAGCCACTGCCCCTCCAAGACTGGCTGGGACACAGCCCGGGCCCCTTCCTTGGCATCCAAGGTGGATCTGCTCCTCTCCGTGCACCGTGCTGTTCATTCCACTCCCCATCCCATTCCCTGGCTCTGGGCCTTTGCACATGCAGTATTTGCCACAGAATACCCTTCTCCAGACTCCACTCATCAGAGTTGTATGGAAATGTCAGCTGCTCTGGAATGCTTTCTGTGCCAACCCAACCCTGCCCCTCCCTTGGACCACCCAGCACCTTCGGCAGCCCATGTGATATGGTGTTGCTCTGGCAGAGCAGGCGTGCGTCCCACCCCAGCCGGCACTCCGGTGCCAGGGTAGGGGATGGACGAACACATGCTCTCACTCTCCAGTGGGCAACGAGCTCTCTGAGTCCTCCTTGCTTCTCACCCCCAGCCCCAGTCTGGGTCCTGCCTCCGTGTTTCCCTGAGGCCACCTCCGCCCCGCCCCCTCAAGGTCCTCCCAAGAGCTGCTCGGAGTGAGGGGGCATTTCTGGCTCCCCATCAAGGCCTGCTCTCAGGCGGGGTTGAGAAGAAACGTGTGTCCCTGAATTCTGCAAGGAGGTCCCTGGAGGCAGGGGGTTTGTGCCGTGCTCCCTGTCCTCACCGATGCCCGGGCCAGCACCACCCTGGGACTCAGTTTCCTCATCTGCAGTGGGCGCATCAGTGAACAGGCTTCGGGGCCGGATCCAGGATTTGAATCCTGCTGCCACTTCTCTCCAGGCCTCTGTTTCTTTGGTTTTGAGATGGTGAACAGGATGGGCCCGCCTCAAAGGCTGTCTTGAGGATCGAGTGCCTTCATCATGCGAAGCACCAAGAACGGGGCCCAACACACAGTAGGTGCTCAGCAGGTGGTATTTTTATCCCCATCCCCTGCGTCCCTGCTGGTTCCACATGGCAGCAAATCTGAGAAAGCCCCAACAGAGTGAGAAGAGGCCTTAGCCCCAGCCCTGGGCTACCTTATCATTTATGGGGGCTGGAAGGGCTCTACGACAGGGACCCCGAGAACCCTACATATCCGTGTACCCCTCACATCCTCTCTGCACCCCGTACCCCGGACAAGCACCTCTCTAGAGCCTCAGTCTGGCCATCTGAGAAAGAGGCATAACTACTTCTTCAGCTAGGTTTGGAGTCAGCCGTCTGGGATGTACCTAGCGCCTCGTGGGGGCTCAGTAAACAGCAGCCCCCTTTGTGGCTCCCCATTGTCTGGTGTTTAGTGCAATGTAGATGCTTGTTAAACAAATACATTACCTTTTAAAACTGAGACACAATGTTGTGGGCTCCCCCTTTCTGGCAGGGAGTAGTGTGCACCGTAAACTATAGGGGGCAGTGCGCACAGAGAGGTGGTTATTGTCAGTCCCAGGAGGCCCTGTGCCCTCCTCAGGCCCGAGACCAGCCAGACCCTGGTGGCCATGAGGCTGTTCTGTCCCCTGGAGCCCCCAGAGGATTAGTACAGCTTTGGCGCCAGGGAGATCACCTGGACTTAGCGTCCAAAAGGCTCCTTTGTCTGGGGTGGAAGCAACCAGGCCCTGGGAGGTGACTCCCCCAAAGGTGACTGAGTCATGCAGGGGACCAAGAGGGGGGGCTCCTGCAGGGGGGCTGAGGAACGGGAAACAGAACCGCTCCCACTCTTGACCCCTCCTTCATGAACGGTCAGCTGCCAGGGCTGCAAGGGGGCTGCCCATGGGGTGGGGGGCTCCCTGTACATCTAATTTCAGCCCCCTACTCTAAGTGCAGAAGTTCAGAGCTGGGCTTGGAGCCAGGGGGCCTGCATTCAAATCCTGACCTTGTCACTGCCCAGCTGTGTGGCCATGGACAAGTCACCTAACCTCTCTGGTACCTCAGAGTCCTCACTTACAGAATGAGGGTAAAAACAGTTCTAGGGAAGCAGGGTTGATTCAAGTAGTTGAAAATACAGTGATTCTAAAGCACTTGGATCAGTAAATATATAATAAATGTAGCAAGTATTACTTTTAGAGCGTAGCCGTGAAAAGCCCAGGCTTTGGAACTAGGATCAGAAGCATCTGGTTCAAGCCTCGGCTCGACCACCGAGGAGCTGTCCAGGTTCACGTCTCCGAGCCTCCGTCTCCTCATATGTGAAATAGACAGATCCTATCCGCCGATTATGGCCATGATGAAAATGAAATGAGATAAGGGGTGTTAAGCATGTAACACGAGCCTGATCCCACTCGCTGCCCAGTGGGGATAAGCTTCCCTCACGGCTATTGCACGAGGCCACAGGACTCACCATCATGAGTCAGATCCTGTCCCTGACCTTGGGCGCTCTTGGCCGAGTGGGAAAATGGGACCAAGGGGTGACAATCCAGTGTGGTGGGTACAGTACTGGGCCTTGCCTGCAGCACAGTGAGCCTGGGGGCTGCAGGTACCCTGTGTGCTGAGGGATGTCTGGAGTTTGCCAGGCACACTTGGTGGGGGTGGGGGGAGGGTGTCCGGTGCTCCAGGAAGACGGAAATACCATGCGAGGGCCTGGCTTGATGTCCCACACATTTACCACCTGCCAGGCACTCTGTGCTTCGCATTTCCTCCTTGAATCCTCAGATGACCTGTGAGTGAGTCCTAAAGTGTTCCCATTTCACAGATGGGGAGCCTGAGACACAGAGACAACTCTGCTCCTTCTCCATGCTCCTAGAGGAATCGGCTGAGGCCAGGGCATGGGCAGTCTCAGATGTCAACCTGGGATTTTGGATGATTTCCTGCTGGCAGTGCGAATCCAGGTGATGAAGGGTTGTCAGAGGGGATGAGATGGTCAGGTGAGGTCGAGAAAGGGCTGGTGGAGGATGGGATGGGAGAGAGGAGGGAGGGACAGAGAGATGAGGAGGGTGCGCTGGGTGCAGGTGGAGAGGAGGGGTAGATGGAGGCATGGTGAGCAGGACCATGAGCTCACCATCCTGAGGGCTAGGTAACCCACAAAACCATATTACTATCCTCCCCAAGTTACTGATGAAGAAATTGAGAGTCAAAGAGATTGAATAATGCTCCCAAAGTCATATGGCTAATCAGCAGGTAGGATGGGATTTGAACTCAGTCAGCTAATGGGGGCCACTCAATTAAATGTTGTCCTGTTCCGGACAGGAGCGGCGAGACGATGGAAGTGCGAAAAGAGTCAAAGAGAAATCCCAGCATGCCACTTAGCACTGGGCTTGGCATACATGCCAATAGATTCCTATAACTGTAGGGTGAGTGGATGAGGGGGGCGGAAGGGAGGGAAGTGCCGGGAGCCCACCTTCATCACCCACCTGATGGCACAGCCCAGGGGTCGACAAGAGAAGACCTCAAAGCGGGTCTCCGGAAGCGAAGCTACTGATACCCCTTCTGCTAATCAATCAGCTTATTCAATCTGCTTACGTTTTTCATACTGGGCCTTTCCCTATAACGTAGCAATCAGTTAATCATTAAGGGCACTTTGAAGAAAACATGCCCCTGTAAAAGGTTACCGTGGGCAGAAACTAGAAAGCAGTCACGCTCCAATTTCTCTAAAGAATAGACTCTACCAGTTTCAGCTAAAAATACTGGAACATAAATCTAGAAAGTAACTAGCCCTCTAGCTTGTCAGGCATGGAAATAGTAAGAGTAAAGATTAATTCTTTGAAGTAAAAGAGCAGAAACGCAAGGAAACAACCAGAAAGTTTTCTCACGGATGAATTCCCTGAGAACTTTCGGAGAGTAAAAACAAAAGCTTGACACAAACATATAGAAAGTAGAAAGCGCATATAAGCTTGCTGAAGAATCAGTAAACCTTCCAGATTGGTTCACCCGAGCTGTCTGTGTCCATCCCTTCGCGTCGACGCCAGCCCTCCTTCGGGGCACCCCTGGACCGGTCGGAGCGGGACTCTGGCAGGTGGCATTCGAACAGGGACCCGAAGGTAAGCACCTGAAATTCGGGGTGGCTAGGAGTTCACCTTTGGGTACTCCAGACCCCCCTATAGAGAAGATAGGGTTAGGAATAGGCAAAGAATCCAGAACTTTTGAGAAGTATGGGCCATAACGAGTCAAAAGAGAGAAGACTCTTTATTGATGTACTTATACATATGCTTAATAAAAGAGGCGTAAAAGTCACCAGTGGGCAATTGGCCAGATTTTTACGTTTAGTGCAGGAATGTTGTCCTTGGTTCCCAGAGGAAGGAACAGTTAATTTGCAGACCTTCATATAAAAATTTTTTACACTTCATGTGGCCCTGAAAAGGTGCCTGTAGATGCTTTTGCCCTTTGGACCCTAGTTAGGGATGTCTTAGACCCACAGCAAGAGGCCGAGAAAATGCCTAACAGAGAGGATTTAAGTCCCGGGGAGCGCACACCTGTACTGGGCCCAGTCCGGTACAGGTGAGGTTGGCTCCTGCCCACCTGAATGTAGTGACAGTGATCAGTTGTTCCCAGGAGATGAGGAGGCTTTGGAGAAAGCGGCTGCCCACTATCATGATGAGGAGGGGACCCAGTGGGAGTGTGTGCAGCTCAATTTAATAAGAACTTACATTTTGAATCTAAGAGCAAAAAACAGTTACCTGAGAGCAGATTATCTAAAAATTTGCCTACTTGTCCTCCTCCCCCAATGACTAAATGAACTTCAGGTCTTAAAGCTGCTGTGAGGGAGGCTGAACAGGAAGGAGATACCACCTTTCTACATTGCTTCCCGGTTCTAGATGATGGGGAGTTTGATGATGACCTTGAACTGTCACCTCTCCCTTATAAGCTCCTAAAAGAGCTAAAGCTGGCTTGTCGGAGTTGTGGTCCTCTGGCCCCTTACACAAAGACTCGCCTGGATAATTTGTCTAGTAGATGGATGACACCTTATGACTGGATCCAGGTCGCTGAAGTTTGTTCGTCAGGAGGACATGTTCTGCTGTGGAAGGCAGAATTTGAGGACCTGGCTGAAAAACAGGCGTCTCGTAATAAAAAAACTGGACATGGCCATATTCCCTTAGATACGCTTTTGGGCGAAGGTGAATTGGATACTGCGCAGGCACAAATGCATTTGAAAAAGGAAGTCCTTCTACAAGTTACATCTTGTACGGTTAATGCCTGGATTTCCTTGCCAACAACCACAGAGGAAACTTCTACTTTAGGCGAAGTTAAACAAAGACCAGAGGAGAACTATGAGGACTTTGTTTCACGCCTTATGGTGGCAGTAAGACGTGTCATTATTAATGAGGAAGCAGCTGATATCTTGATTAAACAATTAGCTTTTGAACATACCAACAGTACTTGCCAATCTCTGTTATGACCCATTAGAAAATCGGGGACCACCTCTGATTACATAAAACAATGTGCTGATGTAACACCAGCTTTTATACAGGCAGTGGCAATGGCTGCTGCGCTTAAAGGGGAGACCTGTTCTCAAGTTGTTCAACGTATACACAGTAAAAATGGTAAGGCATCCACTCGAGGACCTAAAGGAAATTGTTTTGCTTGTGGTCAAATGGGATATTTCAGCAGGCAGTGCCCTCCAGGAAAAAATGCTCCAAAAGGAGTTCCCATACAAAAGGGTATTAATCAGCCTCCACAGACTTTGTGCCCCGGGTGTCAGAAAGGTTTCCATTGGGCCAAAGATTGCCCTCTAAATTTCATGAGGATGGTTTCCCTCTTCCTCCCCCTTCTGTAAATCGAGCTTTTCAGTTGGGAAACTGCCAGATGGACCCAGAAAACAACTGGGGCATCAAGCCTAAGCCCATTCATCCCCTGTGTTCCAGCTCAGACCTCTTCAGAGCAAGCCCAGGAAGTGCAGGATCGGACCTTCACAATATTAATACCAGCCATTCCGGGAACCCCAATTCCCACAGGTGTAAAAGGACCCTTGCCAGAGGGAGTTGTTGGACTAATATCGGGGGGAAGCTCGCTGGCATTGCAAGGGGCGTCTGTGATTCCCGGGGGGCTGGATGCGGATTACACAGAGAGCTACAAGTTCTGATGGCCCCCCTCGACGAACCATCCAGATTACGGAGGGACACAGGATTGCTCAGTTGCTTTCACAGCCCTATCGTCCCATGGGACAGACCCTCTCAATCTGAGAGAGGTCCTAGAGGCGCTGGCTCTAGGGACATGGCTTTTTGGGTACAGAAAGTAACTGCCTCCAGACCCTTTAAGGAGCTCACTATTCAGGGAAAAAGGATAAAAGGTTTGCTTGACACTGGAGCAGATGTCTCCTGTATTTCCGGAAGGGACTGGCCTTCCGCTCGGCCATCACAGATGGCTTCCACAGGCTCCCTCAAAACCAAAGAGTTCTATGATTCTCCAGCGGTCGAATGCGGAGGGGCAAAAGGGGACTTTTTGTCCTTACATCATCCCCTCTATTCCATTTATGCCGTGGGGCCGAGATATTCTGACGCAGATGGGAATGTTATTATATAGCCCCGATGAGAAGGTTTGGGGACAAGGGCTACAAATGAGATACAACCCTGATAAAGGTTTAGAAAAGGAGAAACAGGGGATTTTAGAACCTATCCTACCCAGCGGTAACGTTGATAGACAGAGAATAAGATATCAAAACTTATAAAGGGGGCTATGGCTCGTAGAGCTTCCGACCCTATAGTCTGGAAATCAAATAGTCCAGTTTGGGTGAAGCAATGGCCCCTATCTAAAGAAAAGCTTTTGGCAGCTCAGGAACTTGTGAGACAACAATTGGAGCAGGACACACTGAGCCATCTAATAGTCCACGGAATGCTATCTTTATCATAAAGAAAAAAATCAGGAAAATAGAGTGTATTACAAGATTTAAGGGCAATAAATAATTCCGTGGAAGATATGGGAGCTTTACAACCAGGGTTGCCCTCCCCTGTGGCAGTGCCTGCGTCTCACAATGTTACAGTGATAGACTTACAAGACTGTTTTTTCACTATCCCTCTAAGTCAGACAGATGGCAAGCGATTCAGCCTGCCTTCTGAAAATCTCAAGTCACCTTATCAAAGGTATCAGTGGAAAGTCTTACCACAAGGTATGAAAAATAGCCCTACTTAATGTCAAAAATATGTTGATCATGCTCTACAGGAAATCAGAGACCTCTACCCCAACCTTTACTTAATACATTATATGGATGACATTTTACTTGCACACCCTGATAGGGCTTTGCTTCAACAAATATTAACTAAAATAGTTAAAACCCTAACTAGAAATGGACTCCAAATAGCTCCTGACAAAATTCAAACAAATCCTCCTTTTACATATTTGGGGAGAATTCTTAATACACGAACTGTGTCTCATCAGCCCCTACAGCTAGGCAGGGATCACCTTAAAACACTTAATAATTTCAAAAGTTGGTTGGGGACATAAATTGGATCTGTCCCTATCTAAAAATAATGACTGCAGAATTAAAATCTCTTTTCAATATCTTACAGGGTGAGTCAAATCCCTCATCAACGCAAGTTCTCACCACAGATGCTTTACAAGCATTAAACTTAATTGAAAAGGCAATTAATACACAAACTTTAAGGAGACTTGATTCCCTAAAAACATGGGATCTAATAATACTCGATACTCCACATACTCCCACTGGTTGCTTATGGCAAAATGGTCCCCTGGAATGGTTACATTTCCCTGTGACAGCCAAAAAAATTTTAATAGCATACCCAGCTTTGGTTGCCAATTTAATAGTTAAGGGTCAAATACGCAGTATTGAGTTACCTGGACGAGAGTGGAAAACATTATCATCCCTTATCATAAAGATCCGTTCCAAGGAAACTTCAGAGGACAGGTCTTGTTTCATCTTCCCCAAAAATCCACTGCTTCAATTTATTCAAAAACATCTTGTCATCTTTCCTATCAGATGTCAATCAAAACCTTTAAATGAAGCTGTTCTGGTCTTCACTGATGATCCTTCCAATGGCCAGGCTGTCACCATTATAAATGGCCAACCTTATGAACAGGACTCACAAAAAACTCGGCTCCAAAGGCTGAACTAATAGCTGTTTTATATGCGTTCTCTGAATTATCAGATCAAAAGTTTAACCTGTTTACAGATTCTCCATATGTAGTTAGGCTTTTTCCAATTATAGAAACAGCCACAATTGCTGTTAATAAGACTTCTATTTCTAAATACTTATTACAGCTTCAACACTTTATTCAAAGTAGAACACTTCCAATTTTTATAGGACATGTCAGAGCCCACAGTAATCTGCCTGGCCCTCTTCATCAAGGCAGTGCTTTGGCTGACAGTTACACTAATAGACTAATTGGAACTGCCATTGAAGATGCACAAAAATCACATCAATTACATCATCAAAATGCTTCTGCCTTGAGGCACCGACTTCACATTACCAGAGACGAGGCTCGGCAGATAGTCCAAACCTGTGCCTTGTCCTGCAAGTTTGCCTAACTTGCCTTTAGGAGTCAATCCACGTGGCCTCAAACCAAATACCCTGTGGCAGATGGACGTGACTCATGTTCCAAGTTTTGGAAGACTTTGCTACATACATGTTACTATTGATACATCTTCCCATGTAATTACTGCCTCTACCTGCCCAGGAGAAGCTTATAAGGATGTTATTCAACATCTCTTCCTTTGCTTTTCCTATTTGGCACCCCATCCAATTTAAAAACTGACAATGCCCCAGCTTACACTTCAAAGACATTTAAGACATTTTGTCAACAATTTTCTATAAGCCACTCAACAGGAATTCCCTACAATCCTCAAGATCGAGCCATAGTTGAGAGAGCCCATCAGACATTAAGACTTCAAATAAAAAAATTACAAGAGGGGGGATTAAAATATAGATCCTCCCATCAGATCTTAACCCATGCTTTATTTGTTATCAATAACCTCAATACAGGTGCCTCTGGACATTCGCCTATGGAAAGACATTGAAATCTCGATTTAACTGGCCCTAAAACCTATGGTAAAATGGAAAGATTTATTAACAGGACAGTGGAAGGGCCCGGATGTGCTATTAATGTGTGGGAGGGGAATGCATGTATTTTTCCACAGGAGGCAGACTCACCTTTGTGGGTTCCGGACACACTTATCAGCATGTCCGACCCACCTCCTCCCCCACCCTACCGACTACTGAGTCTGAGTGAAGCCGGCACCCCGGAAGAGGATATTGAAAGACCTCTGGCGCACAGGCTGCGTAAACCCAGATTACAGGATCCTCCGGTAAGCCGCAGATCCGACCCCTGTGCCGCTCCCGAGGAAAAGACTCACCCGAGGCCCTCGACAAAGTGCTCCGCCAACCTGGGGTCAAATCAAGAAGCTGACAAAAGAGGCCGAACGGGTGATTCGAGGACAGGGCGTGATTCTCCAACCACCTTGTTCGTTGCTATGATTTCTATCCTGACCTGTCAGGTAAATGTGGAAAATATTTCTTACTGGGCCTTTCTTCCCAATCCTCCTTTCCAACCCGTTACTTGGGAAAATGAGCCTATGTCTGTATTTACTGATCTCTCATTTTTACTTGGGGGAGACGTTTCACCCTTACAGCAGAGCCACTCCACTTCCACTTCCAGCTTCCCTGTACTTGGGGGGTGGCGAATTTCATTCCGCTTTGCTTTGCTCTTGCTGATTCACCTGGACTTGCACCCCCAACGGCTCCTGGCTGTATCCCTACCTCCTTTAAGGTCTCCTGACTGACTCACCCTCCCTTACTAACGTCCAAGAATGCAATCTTTGGTCATGAATCACACTCCTCCCTGGAGGACCTCACCCTACAACTCTCACAGCTAAACCTCATCCGAAAGAGTTTCCTACTGTGCTCGCCCTCCCCCTGAGGCCGCACCAGCAATAATGACTGGGCTTGGGTAGATAGACAAACTGGCTTTCCAAAGCTGAGGTCATGCATGTATTCCTCTGAAATCGTTATCCCTGTCCCCAAATACAATATCTCTCTTTCTGATTGGAGCTGTGAGGATCCATCTCAAGATTTTCGAGAGTATTTTGAAGCGGCCAATGTAAGATTTACCTGGTGAGAGGGGCATATGCCTCTGCGTCTCCCAGTCAACAGACATCATATGAATGGCTGGGTTCCAAGTATTCTCACCATGCAGAGAAACCACGAGTCCTTTCCAGCCAAATCTTCGGAGGGCAGTCTCCACTACCAGACCAAATACATTTCATAGGCCGGCTGGAAAGACTACATATTATGCTCAGGTTTGTGTACAGACACCTCATGCTTTTCTCACTGCCAGAGATTACTGACCCATTAATATTTCCTTTCCTTCTGATAAGTTCTCCGTAGTTTGCAATGCCTGCATTTTAACTAATTGTGTTTCCCCAGCCACTCAGGCAAAGGTTTTTACCATCGTTCCAATGCCCTCCCTATCTAAGGTTCCTGTTACTTTGCAAACCCCTTGGTTCGATAACTATGGACTAAAAGTTCAAGACGTAAGTCAAAGGCTTGCTCGTGGTCGGAGATTTGTGGCATCCCTTATTTTAGGTATATCTGCATTTATTGTCCTCCTGGCTTCACTTTCACTTTCAGCCGTAGCTCTAACAAAGAAAGTACATACAGCTACCTTCACTGATCAGCTTTCAGAAAATATTTCGATGGCATTGACCACTCAAGAAATTATAGACAGAAAATCAGAGGCTAAAGTTAATGCCCTTGAGGAAGCAGTTTTAATAATAGGACAAGAAATAACCACACTCAAGGTCCGTTTTGCCCTTCAGGGTCATGCGGACTACCGTTGGATCTGTGTCACACCTCTTAAGGTAAATGATACTTTACATTCTTGGGAAAAGGTCAGAAACCACATTTTGGGCATATGGAATCATTCAGATCTTAGCTATGACCTTTCTATGTTACACAGAGAAATCCATGATATAAGTCAAGCAGAGGCAGATGTCTCTGCCTCCCATATTTCTCAAACGTTTTTTAATAACTTATCCTCGTACACGGCCCGACATAATCTATTTACCATTCTCATAAATATTGCCTTCATTGGAGGATTAACAGTGTTGCTTGTTTGTCTTCCAGTCATCGTCAAACTCCTAAAGCGCAGTGTTTGCTAAGTAGCCACCGACCTGCATTCTACAAAATTACAAAGTAAAAAAGGGGGTGATGCCGGGAGCCCACCTTCATCACCCACCTGATGGCACAGCCCAGGGGGTCGACAAGAAAGACCGCAAAGCGGTTCTCTGGAAGCAAAGCTACTGATACCCCTTCTGGTAATCAATCAGCTTATTCAATCAGCTTACAGTTTTCTTACTGGGCCTTTCCCTATAACTTAGCAATCAGTTAATCATTAAGGGCACTTTGAAGAAAACATGCCCCTGTAAAAGGTTACCGTGGGCAGAAACTAAGAAAGCAGTCACGCTCCAATTTCTCTAAAGAATAGACTCTACCAGTTTCAGCTAAAACAATTGGAACATAAATCTAGAAAGTAACTAGCCCTCTAGCTTGTCAGGCATGGAAATAGTAAGAGTAAAGATTAATTCTTTGAAGTAAAAGAGCAGAAACGCAAGGAAACAACCAGAAAGTTTTCTCACGGATGAATTCCCTGAGAACTTTCGGAGAGTAAAAACAAAAGCTTGACGCAAACATATAGAAAGTAGAAAGCGCATATAAGCTTGCTGAAAAATCAGTAAACCATCCAGATTGGTTCACCTGAGCCGTCTGTGTCCACCCCTTCGTGCCGATGCCAGCTCTCCTTCGGGGCACCTCTGGACCGGTCGGAGCGGGACTCCGGCAGGGGAGGAGGAGGGTGGGAAGGTGGGTGGGTTGAAGGGTGGTCACAGGGTCACCCATGGTAGACAAACTTTCAGATGGGCTCTAACTCTCTTCTGTCTCCCCAAATCCTGAGCCAGTTCCCAAAACTTTATTGATACCTTAAACCCACCCATAAATGCCAACCTGGGGCCGTTCCCCAGGACCCATCCTGAGTGATGGAAAGGAGCCCAAGACCAAGGCAGGACCCCCAGTTTTCCAACCCAACTCTGCCGTTGCATGGTCTTGGGTCTGGCACCAGTTTCCCATCCACACTGTGAGCATTCAGTGTAGCTTTGTTCCGTCCCCTGGTGAGTCCACCACCGATGCGCAGCCAGGAGGGATCCCTCCAGGGCAGTACCAGGTCATCCCTACTTCCTGGAAGGCTGGCTCCTTTTCTCCCTGAAAGATCCCTATTCACCCTTCAGCTCGACATCACCTCTGAGAAGTCCCTGTCCCACTCTGCCTCAGAGACAGACACTCAGAATCAGACAACTCAGAGAGACAGGTACTGAAAAGCAGAGAGGGAGAGGGAAGTAGAGGACAGAGGAGGGGACATAAGGAGCTCGAGGCAGAGGTGAAGGAGGCAGGACAAGACACAGGGGCTTCCCAGGCCAACCAGGTAAATCTGGGACGCAAAGCTACAGTGACTAGGCCCCAAGTCCCTCGCCCCCCAGGAGCCCGGGACTGGAGCCGGCGAGGGTCCCACAAACAGAGGCCAATCAGCCCCTGCGTGACTGGAGAGGAAACCAGCCGGGACGTGCTGAGACAGAGCAGTGGTTTATTGCAAGCTCACAACTCTCCACTGAGGCCAGAGCTCTCTTCGAAGCGGAGTCCTGTGGCCAGCCCCAGGCTGGAGGCAGAGCTGCGGGGCCAGAGCACCTGGGTGGCTCTGGGTGGGTAAGGGACACTAATACTGTCACCAAAACAGGCTAGAGACTGGGAGGGAAACTGAGAGTGGGTGTATAGACTCCAGCAGTGAACAGGGAGGGGAGGAGGCCATCTCTCAGCTTCAGGATGCCACGGTCAACGTAACAGCGTTCTGCAAGGAGCAACAGTTCTCTGTTAGACCAGCTGGGTCCTCGTGCCCAAGACCTCTGCCATGCTTCTGTCCCTGCAGCCACCTCTATGCTGTCCCCCTCATCCCGCCCTTGGCCCCGCACCCTGGAGTTAACACTGAACCTGGAACACAGCAGGCACGCAGGAGCAAATGAATGAATGAATGAATGAATGAAATCTAGTGTGGGAGAGGTCACCAACTTTTGAACTGAAGTCAAGAGACCCAAGTTCAAGTGCCATTTTTCCTGCTAATTCTGTATGGCCTTGGGCCAGAAATCTGACCTCCCGAGAAACAGGTCCGTAACTCCTGACTCTGCCCACCTCCCACAGCCATTCCGAGACTCAGCGATGAAAAGGAGTGTGAGGCCATGTCGCTATTCAGCAAGGAAACGTGTCATGGTCTGCTAACTGTGCCTGCCACAGCCCCAGGGTGAAGGAGACACAGGACATGTGTTTGCTACCCCAGGGCCAGGGAGCTGCGGCTCTGTGAGTCAATCTGAGAGTCCATCCTATAGGTCAGACACGTGTCTGAATTCAACGGGAAAGGATTCCGTGACTGACTAACAGTGTCACAGAGTAGGAGGGGTGTAGGACATGCCATATGTTTGCTGTTCCCAGGTGCAGTATTTGCAAGGCCCTGCGCCCCTTAGAAAACGGTACAGAGACAGACCAGATGCTGAGGCAGGGCACTGCCCTCAGGAGTTTTAAGCAAGGCTCTCCAGAGACAAGCTTAAGCCCGTCTAGGCCACCCCTGCATGGGACACTCACCTCTATGATGTCCAAGGCTGCATTGGCAAAATTGATATTGAGAACCTTAGGCAGGGGAATTCCAACATCCAGGTCCACTGCGAAAAGGAAATGGTTGAAAGCAAAGGTACATGGCGGGCTGGGACCAGTTTCCTTAAGCCAGCCATTTCTGTTCTTGGGGACTCAGTTTCCCTTACTGGCAGGCTCATAGCCATCCTACTAAACCCAAACAAAAATGCTCCGTTTCTGTATCTATATCATCAGTGGCTCCCCTCAGGTTCTGTCAGCTCCCTGCACACTCTGAGTCATCCATATTCCTTTTTCTTTAAATTCTTTAAGTGTGTGTTTATTTTTGAGAGAGAGAGAGAGAGAGAGACAGAGTGGGAGCAGGGGAGGGGCAGACAGAGGGAGACACGGAATCCAAAGCAGGCTCCAGGCTGTGAGCTGTCAGCACGAAGCCCGATGTGCGGCTTGTACCCATGAACCATGAGATCATGACCTGAGCCGAAGTTGGACGCTTAACCGACTGAGCCGCCCAGGCGCCCCTGACTCATCTGTATTCTAACTACTTGTTTATATGACTATTTCTCTCTGGATTGTGAGCCTGAGGACAGGACACTGGTCGGAGAGCTCTCAGGGCCCAGAGTCTGGTGTGATGGAGGTACTATTCAATGTGGTTTGAAATGGAACAATGCTGCCTCTGTTTCTGCATCTTAGAGATGGGGATCAACCCCTCTCCAGCCTCAGTGTCTCTGTCAGAGGAATGGACAATCCTGAGTTCAGACACTCCACATTTCCAAGAAGGTAGCAAAGTCCGCCCATACCATTGAGCTTCGGCACGTAGGCCGCCCGGACCACATCGCTGAGCCATTCTTCTAAACGGGACACCTGCAACAGAGACCAGGGGCGGCTGGGAGGTGTGGCTTCTCAGGGAGCAGCCCAGCCCTCCCCAGGGACGGAATCCAGAGGTTCGGCTGCTGGGGCTCCCCAAAGCCTGAACACCTAGTTCCTGGAGGGCACAGGGCTCACTGGGGTGGCTGTCTATCAATGTCCCCAAAGGGGACTCTGATTTAGGACAGCTTCACACAGGCCCCATGAGCTTGGAAAAGTTGTGTTCTTCGAAGAAGAAGGGTCTGTGGGGCCTGAAAGGGGGCAGTGCCGGAGAAAGAGAGCAGAAAACATGCCCAGTTCCCATGCCTAACTCTAGTAGAACTCTGAGTGGTCTGCTCTTAGGTTCTTATTCATTTAGGGGCCCTTAGAATGTGCTAGAACCTGAGACCATTGAGAGACTCTGAGAAGCAGGATACTAAGGGTTCTGTGGTGCTCCTAAATACTAGAACTTTCTGAGATCCAGAAGGAATATTATTACTTGCGCGAAGTTCCAGAATTTTGAACCCTTGTGAGAGTCTAGATGTGGACAACTTTGTGAACTTCCAAGACTTTGGAAGACGATGAGATTCACTTTCCTGAGAGGATGACTCTTTCACACACACAGACACGCACAGGCACACCTGCTCTGATGCTGGGCCACTCTGGCCTGCTGGGGCAGAGCCCACACTGAGGCCAGCTCCGTCATACGACCCAGGACTCATCCTGCCCCTTTCCACCCCCCACTTTCCCTCCCACCGGCACTCTGCTCACTCTCCCAGGAACTTACATCAAAGGCGTGGGTAAAGGAGGAGGCCAGCTTGACACTGAGCCTGGTGGAGAGAAGAGAGATGTTGAGGGGCCCCAGCTCCCACCACACCCCCTGTCCACCCCACCGCCAGCATGCCCCACTCCTAGCTCTCCAGGATCGGGAAACAGGGTGACACCCCCAGGTCTGCCTCTATCCAGCCTCGACTCGGAGACTCAGTTTTCCCACCTGTAAAATGGACCTGAAGGGATCTAACTTCCTTCTGAGATATCATGACTGCCCTCTCGGACGTTCTGGCCCTGGAGCCTTGGTGTCACTCCCAGCTGGCCCTGGGCCAGTGGCTGAACCCCTCCAAGCAGCAGCCCTCCCACGGAGGTTCCCCGCATCCAGCATGCAAGCACTAGAGACAGCAAGGCCTACAGATCTCAGCTAACCCAAATGCAGGGCCAGGGCCAGGGCCTGGACGAACGCCTCTATTTTCTGAAGCCTGAGGCACAGACTGCCACCAAGAAGGGGAGGCGAACCCAGGCAGTGGGCAAGGTTAGAAATGGGGTGGTAATGGAGACTTGCAGGGGCAGTAGCAGCCTGAAGGGTGTGCAGGGGACATGAACGTGGGGTCAGGTGAGCACTGGGTGCCGACGGCTCGGAACAGGCATGTCCCAGAAGCCCCTGGGAGATCCTCCGAATCCAGGGGAGGGACAGGCAGGTCCCCAGGGCCTCAGGCCATGGTAACAGCACTGGGCCTGGAGGGTGGGAAGCCCAGACCGCAGACAGGCTTCCAGGGACAACCCACTGTGCGAGCCTGGGCTTTGCCAACTGCAAAGTACTGTGCACGTGCCAGGAGGGACTGTCCTCAACATCAGTGTCTTGGCTATTATGACTACCACGGGGCCTAGTCACCATGGCTGGGGGGGGTGGGGGGGCAGCGATGAGAGAAGTAAGCGTTCACAGGAATAGCAAAGCTCGTCAGTCATCTCTGTGGCCAGCCGCTGCGGCTGCTAACTCAGAAGTTCAGACTCCGTGTCCCGGCAACAGGTTTATCTCCCAAGGTCAGGTTTTGAGCAGGTGCAATGGAAGAAGCCTGCTCTGGACTGAGCCTCTGTTGTCTCATCTGTAAAATGGGCTAACACCAACCCCTCCCTGGCAGGTCCTGGGGGCAAGGAAGATGCTGGTAACTTAGTTGATGCTCAGTGAATGGGAGGTGGTTCTGGGGGAGGGGGGGGTGTCCCACATTCTTATTCCCAAAGACAAGGCCCCAGACCCCATGTTACCGTTCCAGGGACAGCGAGAGGTGCAGCTTGGTAGCCGAGGGGGCCAGCTGGGCATTTAACGTCAGAACCTGCATGGCAAAAGCAGGCAGAGGTCACCCACGGATTCAGCGGGAGGGGCTTGAGAGCAGGTCCCCTTGAGCCATTCGGGGACCCAGTCGTTCCCTCCATGATTCCTTACTGCGACCCTACTGTGTGTCAGGGCCCATGCTGGGCTCTGAGGAGGTAACTCACAGGTTCTGGTGTTCAGGTTCTGAGAGTGACTGATTCTGTACGAGAGGAAGCTCTGGGCCTCCAGGGGCTTGGAGAGACCCTCAATCCAGACTACAAGAGGAAAGGGGTACCCAGCGAGGTGATGCCTGGACTAAATCTTGAAAAATGAAGCCAAGTGTGGGGGAGGGAGCCAGCACTGCAGGTGGTGGGGAGCTGGGACCTGGTGGCCCCGAGTAACTGTGGCTTACGAAGAAGGAAAGGCAAAGGATGAGGTCAGAGGGCACTGAGTGCCAGGCAAAGGGGCTTGGTCCTGGTGGGGGTGCAGAGAGTGAGCAGGGGAGGGCCCCGCCTCTGCCCAGAGGTGTCTTTGGGAAAACTAGCAGAGGTGGAGGGCCAGGAGGAAGCCTGAGGGTCATCCGAGAGAATCTGAGCACAGAGAGGCTGAGCAGATGGGGAGTCTTCCCTGACACCCGAGGACAGCAAGGCAGACAGGACTTGGGCCAGGACAGGGTGTGATGACGGAGCAGGCAGGAGTCTAAGCGGGCACCTGGGGCTCCGCCCTGGTGACGACAGTGCCGGGGGCGGGGGGGACTTCTGGTGCTGTGCCGCGAGGGGACCACGCAGAGGTCAGGGGGAAGGCACCCCTGGAGTCCTGCCGAGGGCCAGAGGGCAGCCCCGCTCAGAGCCCAGGGACCAGGCTCCCACCCCTCGGCCACTCACTGCGTTCAGCTCCAAGAGGGCTTCTGGGGTCCCTTTAGGGCGGTAGAACAGCACATGGATGTTAGCTGGGATAGACACTGTGGCCTTCTTTTTCTGGAGCGTGACCGAGGCTGCCTCTTTCACCCGAACGGAGAGCAGGAGCTGCTGGCCTGGGGGCAACTTTCCCAGGGCCTGGAGAGAGCAGGGACCGGGCGGGGGTGGGGGGGGGGGCACAAGGGCAGCTTCAATGCCCCAATAATAGACTGTCATCACATACTCACTGAGCACCTCATGGGCACTGGGCACCATGCTGTGTGCTAAGGTTACAGACTGAACCCAGACAGTCCTGCTCCTGGCCCCCTGAGGCTGACATTCAAGGGGGGAAACATCAACCCATAGAACAGCTGAATCAGACTCCCACCTCACAGCCAAAATCCCCTGCAAGATCCACAGGCTCTACACGACCCATCCTCTGCTCTCCTCTCC
This sequence comes from Helogale parvula, assembly GCA_004023845.1. Classification (NCBI taxonomy): domain Eukaryota; kingdom Metazoa; phylum Chordata; class Mammalia; order Carnivora; family Herpestidae; genus Helogale; species Helogale parvula. Next base: position 58,238 of record PJEM01008645.1, on the reverse strand, counting down.
ATCTTACCTCCAACCACTGGCCCCTCGTTCCCCTCTCCAAACTCACTGGCCACTCTGCTGTTCCTCCAACTTGCTAGGCACACTCCTACCCCAGGGCCTTTGCACTTACTGTTTCCTCTGCTGGAGATGTCTTCCCCAGATACTTGCATGCTTCCCTCCCTCAGCTGCTTCAGCCCATTGTTCAAATGGCACCTCGGTGAGGCCTTTGCAGAGCACTCTGCTCAAAAGCACCACTCCCACCTTCCTAATCTGCCTTCACTGCTCCATTCACTTCCACCCTCTGATACCATGTTTATTCTACTTATTCATTTGTTCAATGTCTGTCACCCCCACCAGGACGTCAGCTCCTAAAGCACAGAGGCTTTTGTTTGCTTTTTGTCTTTTGCTCCTTCTGCGTGCCCAGCACTCAGCACAGAGCCTGGGATGTAGTAGATTCTCAGTGAACAGTAGTTGACTGACTGAAGAATCACATGCTCGGGAGACTCCAAGTTTCATAACTATGACGTCATAGAATTACGGAAGTGCCGGGAACCAGGAATCACAGAAGCTTAGAGTCACTTGAATACTGGGACCTGGGGACCAACCCAAGCCCAGACTCCCAGAGCTGCAGGGTCATAAGGACAGGGAGTCACCAGATTCCATCCTTATGTGTCCACAGGTTCTGAAGCCGTGGAAGCAGATTGAGAGCAGGGGTCCTGGGGCTCTGATACTGTGAGAACAAAGGCTGCAGGCTCCAGAGACAGGCCCAGCCTCCTTGAGCCAGAGGGACACAGCCTGGCTCGCTGCGGGCATGACCCCCATTCCTGCCACCTCTGCTGCCCCAAGTCCTTCTCCATCTCACGACTCCTGCTCTCAGGAGGTTCCTCTGAATGTCTAGCCCCATCTCTTCCTTTGCCTAAGACTCCTATGACCTTTGGCCAAGGACTCCAAGAAGCAGAGGCGTCTACCATGTCCACCAAGGCTGATCTGAATCACCACCACCAAGGATTCAGTTTGTCCTCTGTCTCCCCAAACTCAGCCACCCTCTCCATCTTCCCCAGTAGAAACCCAGACCTTCTGGGCCTCATCCCAACCTCTATCAGAATCTGCTGTTACATCAGCACCTTGTAGCAGTCATTTCAACTTCAGTATGACTTCAGATTATCCCACAGCTAGCAAGTGGCCAGTCCAGCCCTAGCTCAACAGTCAGGAAAGCCGAAGCCAGGCCCTGATGTCACACACTGATTGATGTGCACTAGTCAAACCTCTCTGAGTCCTCTCCTGTCCCTTCCCTCCTCCAGGCCAGCCCCCGGAGTCTTCTCCCTGGGGGCAGAGAAGACCGAGACCAAGAGGAAGTTGGGCAGGTGGACAGAGGGGAAGCCTCTCCTGTTCTCGAGGACAAATACCCAGTTGACTTCTGGACAGTGAGACTCCGATCCTTCCCTCTCCGGGCAAACATCTGCTGGCAGGGAAGTTTAAAGTGTAAGTGACTCAGGGGCGCCTGGGTGGCTCAGTCGGTTAAGCATCCGGCTTCGGCTCAGGTCATGATCTCACAGTTTGTGGGTTCGAGCCCCGCGTCGGGCTCTGTGCTGACAGCTAGCTCAGAGCCTGGAGCCTGCTTCAGATTCTGTGTCTCCCTCTCTCTCTGACCCTCCCCTGCCTGCACTGTCTCTGTCTCTCAAAAATAAATAAAAACCGTAAAAAAAAAAAGTGTAAGCGACTCAAACTTGAGTGGGAATTTGGACTTGACATTTAGTTGCAGCTGTCTGGAGAGCGATACTGGGAACGACTCCTGAGCTCACTCAGGGTCATCGGGAAAGAGCTACAATGACCAAAGCCCATGAGAGGGCCACTCACCTCCGGGACCAAAGCTGCCAGGTGTGTAGTTGTAAACGGCACGTTGCTGAGAACCTGGACCCAAGGCCAAATGGGGTGTAGGGCGAACATGGGGACAAGACAGAAATTCTTCAGCACACATGAAGCAGTTTTGGCCTCATCTCACCCCACCCCTGCCAACCACAAACACACAACCCTACACACCCTCACGTTCCTCCTATGGGCCAATGATGCGTGTTACTACTCGCCAGGCACATGCCAAAGGTTTTGTGGGCCTTTGCTCATTTTGGCATCTATCACATTAGCTCAGGGAGGTAGGTGTGATGACTGCTCCCATTTTACAGACGGGAAGCCCGACGGGCCTGCCCGAGGTCATAAGCTGGTGACCATGCTTCAGGATTTGACCTGGGCAGGCTAACTCCAGAACTTTTAAACTCCTCTGCCAGGGCTCACAGTCTGAAAGTCCAGGGATCTGGCCCCAGACATTTCTGCCCTTTATCCAGTGTTTCCAAAAACTACGAATTTGTTTCCAGTGTTTACAAATCAAGAAATTTCATATAAACTTGCCAGGCTCTGGCTAAAAATTTGGAAAACCTGGTCACACCCCATCCCTTTGGGGAAGCTGAGTGGCAGCTGCCAGAGAAATGGGGCGCAGGCCCCCTAGTCCACTAGTCCCATCAGGCCTGCTTTCATCGGTGATGGACAGGTCCCAGCCCTGATGTTTGAGGTCCTACTTCTCAGAACATGCCCGTTTGCACAGGATAAATATACAAACACATTCTCTCCTGGTCAGAGGATTCCCAGGCACTCACCCGACACACAGCCGTCACCCATGGGGATGGATAGCACCAGGACAGAGCCACTAAGGTCCCTTTCTCCTGCCACCCGCACACCCACAAGCTGCTCAGACACACACATTCTCACACTCAGAGTCTCTCCCCGGCCTTCCCAGTCTCCTCTCCGCAGCTGGAAGACACCTGCCTCCCAGCTCAGGGCCCTATGCCCACCTCCCATCGGCCTTGACAGTGCTCTCTGGACCCCCACCTTCAAGAACTGAGTGATCAACCCTTGCTCCCTTCAGCCAAAGCTGCAGGCAAGGGGTCCCAGGTGGCTCAGACTCACTGCCTTTGGAAAGGGTGAGACTAAAAAAAAGATGTCTCTGAGTGGGGCTCCTGGGGGTTGGGCCTTCCAGACGTCTGTTAGGGTATGAGAAGGGCCATAATGGAAGCAGAGAGGTCTGAGAAGCTTTAGAACAAATGTCCAAGTGACTTTTGGTATAGTCCAGCCCTAATTTTCTTCTCTCCAATTCAAGTCTGCTCTTGAGAAAGCAGTGGAAGTGTTAGCCACTCACACATTAGTATAAAATTGGGCTCTGACTCCAGAAGGACTCATACGTCACAAAGACAGAACACTAGCTACATTTCATATGTCAGTCCTGACCAATTGAAGGTCACTCCCTGGAGTGCCATGTTGAGAAGGATTCAGAGGTCCATTCCGATTTTGCCAAGAAGAGAGCCGTTGTCGATTAGTGATGTCAGCCACAAGGACAAGAGTGGGCATAGGCATGCTCTAAACTGTCCAACCCTCTCCAGCTACAGAGAAGGGGGCGAGTTGAGGCTGACGAATGATGGCATGACTGGCTCGTCACGAGCACCGTGGAGCCGCTGTGGGGCAGGTGCCACACTCACCAGCTCAGAGGTGATGTCTATGTCAAGGGCACCAGTGGTCTGCAGGAGCCCAAACACGGTGTTGAACAGGTACAGAGGCACAACGACCTGGGACGTGTGGTCCTCCTTGGGCGGCACCTTGATGGGTTTCGGGGGCTTGGGGAAGTCGATGATGTCACCAGCTACGCTCTTCACAATGGGCTGTACGGGAGGAGACGGACGGCCCGTCCACCCTCACTTGGAGCCCGTGTGCCCTCCACGGCCTCCGCCAGCACCCCAGCATACCCCCAGCTGTGGGCAGGCCTTGGCGGGCACTCACATTGATATCCAGCTCTATGTACTGGTTAGAGATGAGAGGCAGCGTGGCCAGAGTAAATTCCACGGACCCAAGAGCCCCAATGGGCACCAGGCCTGCATGGGGAGGGGAGGAGGGAGACAGACACCATGAACCCAGCCTCCAATAATTATAGGCCCAACTTCTATTGATTGGGTGTTTGGCCTTCCACTAAGCATCCACTTGAACACTATAATCAGCCCCGTTTTATAGATAAGGAAACTGAGGCTCAAGCAGAGGAAGTCACCCGCCCAAGGTCACACTAGCCACAGCGTGGCAAAGCGAGGGTTTCTGTTTTCCAGAGCTAGTGCCACTAACTACGACATTGTTATGTGGCAACTGCGTCTGCCACATAACGCTACTTACAGAGACACAGGTGCCACTAGGGTGATTTGGTATTCTTCAGAGGCATCCATGCCTCCCTAAGGCTCAGAGAGACTGGGGACCACTGTGGCTGTGGGACTTTGGGCTCCTGACTTAGCTCTGGACCTCAGTCATCTTGTCTGTCCAGATAATAATAATATCTGCCTCGTGCTTTGGAGAGGGCCAGACACACCATCAGTGCTGCCCCCGGCGGGAGAGACCGGATGGCGTGGGGCAACTGACCACCGCCCAGAACCCCACCATCAAAGCTCATCCGTCTGCAGAGGGAGTGAAAGGTCCCAGGATTCTGCCCCTTCCTGCCTCCCTTGGCACCCCCACCCACAGGGGTAGCAGGAGGGAGGGTAGGAGAAGGGGCAAGGAGGAGGGGGTGGGCCCCAGCTTACTCAGCGCGGTCCCCAGAAGCTCATTCACCACGCCCAGCACGCTGTCCACGATGGGGCACAGCTGTGTCCGGAAGAGACAGGTGTTACAGGAAAATAGGAGTGGCCCCAGCCCAGTGCAGGGGACAGCTACGTTTCTCTAAGTGATTTGTTCTGTGGTCTTGGGGACCAAGGCAAGTCAGAACACGCAGACAGATTGGGGGACACACAGGTGGGAGGCGAGGAGGGGCTGGAACCTGAAGCATCCGAGGGCGGGGCAGGTGGTCCCTTTACGTGGGCCCCCTCAGAAAACCTGGGAGGATGCCAGGGGAATGGGAGAGGCCCTGTTCAGAGGCCAGCCGGGTGGGGGACACAGCCCTCCCCGTGGAGGAAAGACAGCTCTCCCCTCTTAGGTCTCGGGCCCCTCCTGCTGTGCAGGTGCGCACTGGACAACCTAAAATTCAGACACTGAGGAAGGGCCGCCCCAGAGAGTCAGGCCTGGGCCCCAGGGCGTCCGCGGCACACACTACACCACTGCGTGTTCACTGGACTCTGAGGACAGAGAGACAGTGGCCTGGCTTCCAGAATCCCAGGTCTGGAAGTCACAGAATCTGAGTTCACTGGAGCGGGAACCCCAGAGTGACCCAGACCAGCCCTTTCATTCTACAGCTGGGATGGGAGAAGAAAGTTGAACAGCCGAAGGTCACAGAGAGACAAGAGAGGCTGCCTTTTCATTACACTCAGGGCCCCCCAACTCCATGGCATCCAGGGCCAGGCATGGCACAGAAATGGGAGGGGACCAGAGGGGCTGTGCCAGGTGGGAGGAGCTCCCTGCGGGCGCCAGTGGGTGTCCCCTGCAGCGTGTGTCACCTGCGGCCCCGGTGGCCGGCTGCACCAGAGAAGCCGGAAATTGGATTCTTACGAGAAACCTCCAGTCTCTAAATGCTAGTAAGTAGCTCTTGTTTTTAAGACCTCTTAGAGCTACACAAATCCTGCCTTGCAGTCAGTGGTCCTGGAGACCCCAGTTAGGGGCAGCGATAAACACACCCACTCCCCCTTGTTGAAATCCACCTGAAATAGGCCTGGGTCAAGGTCCTTGCTGCTGGGATCGTCCCTTCTCCCCCCAAACTTCATTCCCGATTGGCCTCTTGCCAGGACAGGCTTTCCAACCACAGGTTCCCACAGCTCTTCTTCACAAGGACTCACAAGAGAGGTCCTGCTGGAACTGTGGGCCGGGAGGTCTGGCACCCTTTGCGGGCTGTATGACCCCAGCAAGACCGTCCCCTCACCGGTCTCAGGGAAAGGGAGCTTTGGACAGCCCAAGGTGTGGCTCAGGTCCCTGGAGGAAATCGGGACGGCTGGGGCAGGCCATGCACACGCATCTGGAGCAGCTTTATTATGATACCCTTAACTTCCGATGTATCGATACATGTGTATGCGGTTTCCTGACTATGTTTGCCACACCCAGGGCTCAATTTTGATTCAGTTTAAAACTGAATGACTCAATTTTAATCCAAAGTTGGATTAAAGAAATTTATAGGGGCGCCTGGGTGGCTCAGTCGGTTAGGTGTCCAACTCAATTTTGGCTCAAGTCATGACCTCATGGTTTGTGAGATCAAGCCCCGAGTCGGGCTCTACACTGACAGTGTGGAGCCTGCTTGGGATTCTCTCTCTCCCTCCCTCTCTGCCCCTCTCCTGCTTTCTCTTTCTTTCTCTCAAAATAAATAAACTTCAAAAAAATAAAGAAAGAAAACTATAAAGTCAATAAAAACACGGGAGGTGAAGACAGCAGGGGGCAAGAAAGGGGCATGGATTTGGGAGCAGGGGACTCGGGCCATCAGGAGCTGTAAAGTCAGGGTCCGGAAGTCTGGGGACGGATCATGTCCGGCCACCTCCAGACTGGCCGGCGGCACCTGGGACACTGATGGGCAGGCCAGGATGGGATTACCCAGTGGGCGTGGAAGGGAGGAACGGCCTAATCCTGCCTGGCGCCCAGATTTACTCAAAGTCGGGGAAGGAGAGGCATAGTCGTGGGGCGGGGCATGCCTGGCCCGTGGCCCCCACACACTCACCAATCCTGGCAGCACCTTGAAGAGTGTCTGCTCCACGACCCCAAAGAGCGGTGCGGGCAGCAGCCTGGGCAGAGAGAGAAGTGTGAGGGTGTGGCCACCACACGGGGACGGCACCAACTAGGATGACAAGGCAGAGTGGGGCTGACTTCCGTTGCCCAACCCATACAATGCCACCTTAAAGAATTGTTGCTGCCGAGATTTAGTGGGAGTGTGCCCATGTCTGGTATACAGTCTGTGCTCCATAAATGTCTGTTCCCTGTGCCTCCTCCAACATTTACAGACAAGTGACATTTGGGTCCAGAACAATACCTGGCTTCGAATGAGGGCTCAATAAATATCTGTTGAGTGAATGAATGAGTCTTTGTCGAATGAAGGAATGACTGAATGAATAAGAGGATGCATGGAAGGAGTTCAGGTCTGTGTGGATACTAGGGGGGTTTGGCGAGTGTGGGGGGGCAATCACAGAACCACAACCACAGGTCGCCAACACCGTCCAGGCTCTACTTCCTCCAAGTAGCCCAGAGGAGCAGGATGGAGCCACTGGGATTTACAGAGCCCAAAGACCCCACCTAGAAACCCTGGAAAGTCCTTCCGGAGACACAGGCAAGCCTGGTTCCCCCTACTCCTGGGAACCAACACAGAGCTCTCTGATGACCTCTCACTGCTCAGAGCCACCCGACAAAGATGGGCTGGGAGTGTGGGAATCAGCCTGGAATGTAAACTCATGGGGAGCACAAAGTGTGAGGCAGAGGACGGGTAGGTGTCCCGCAGGGTGGGGGGCGGTGCAGGGCCCTGGGGAAAAGCCTTGGATAGGAGTCCAGAGACCAGACCGTGCCCATCCTTGCCACAATCTGTGTGTGACCTCTGACAAGTCTCTTGCCCTCTTTGGGCCTCAGTTGCCTCATAGGAGTGATGTTCAACACAGGTGTAGGGAAGGCCACTGTGTCTTGAACAGTTGAGGAAAGAGAGGGATGCCAGAGTCTTCTGGACCATCAAATTTAGGTCCTCATTATACAGATGGTCCCCTCCTCTAGGGTCACACAGCAAGTCGGGGCAGGGGTCTCTGACGTGCTGAGCTGGGGAACTGAGATGGCCAGGGTCTGCTCTATCTGGGAGAGGGGACAACAGGATCTCGGGCCAGGATGGCTGGGGCAGAGAAGGGGGCACTCAGGAGTGGGTGATACTAGCTAGGGGCTGGGCCGTACTCCCTGTCCGTGTGGGACTCAGTCTGCGGGTCCGCGAAGTGGGTTGAACCAGCTGGACCGAAGGGAAGCTGGGTGAGATCAGGCCCCGCCCAGCCAGGCAGAGAGAGACCCAGGAGATGCCCCAGTGCGCTGCGCTCTCCCGTGAGGACCCCCCCTACCCCCATCCCCTGTCCCGCCCTCGTCCAGGCGGAAGCCGCCCTCTGCCGCTCGAGCCCAGGGACTCACCCCGAGAGCAGGCTGATGTGGCCCAGAAGCGTGCTGCAGCGCTTGAGGACGAGCATGGGCGTGCCCCGAGAGCTCACGCCCAGCGCCACCCGCGACGACACGTTCACCTCCGCTGCCAGCTGCAGGAGGCCCCCCAGGGGCCTGCGCGACCCAGAGCTGGGGGCGTGGCCAGGCTGCCGCCCCGCCTCGGCCACGCCCCCCGAGGCTGCGTGGTGGGGTGGCCCTCGGAGCCGGCTAGTCCTGTCACTCACTGCCTCCCTGCCCCATTTTTCACTTTCCTACATCCTCTTCTCCCACCTCCTCGAGTGAGTCCTTCGCCATGGGGCGGGGGTCTCCAGGGAGAGTGAAGGGAGTCGCCAGGGAGCAGTGTGATGGCGGTCCCCCGGGAGGGGTAATGGGGTGGGATCCAGGAAGGGACCAGTATGGTGGACAGAAAGTAGGGTGGGAGGAAACGGTGGTGTCCGTGAGATGGGGGTGAGACCCTTACAACAGAGTAGGGGTCCCCAGTGGAGCAGGGGACTGGGGTGGGGGTCAGTCAGGTGGAGGTTCCCAGGGGCACTCACCCCGAGCCATGCAGGCCCACCTTGGTGTGCAGGGTCAGCTGCACCCCAAACCCAGGCAGCAACTTCAGCGACACCTTTGGCAGCGTGAGCTCCTCAATCTTCAGCCTGCGATGGGAGTCAAGGGGAGGGCCACTCACTCCCTGGCACCCCCCAGTGTCAGTCCCTTAGTGCCTAGACCATCTGAGACCAAGTGGTGCCTAGACCCTCTGTGGGGTGTGTCCCAAATCCCATCTGTAACCCATAAATCCAACCGTGTGCCCAATTACTTCACCTCTCTGGGTCTCAGTTTCTTCATCTGTAAACTGGGGCAATACTAGCACCCACCCCCAATGTAGCAAAGACAAGTGAGTTGATCGGGGTGCTGAAGTTGGTCCAGTGTGTGTTCCATATCATCCTCCGTGAATCAAAGTGCTCTCCCCACCCTGGCCCCATGGCCTCAGTCCTGGTTCAGTCTCTGACCGGGACCATCATCTCCCTGCTCCCATCTCCAGGCTCAGGCACATACAACTCGGTGGCCTCCTGAGCACAGCTCCTCGCAGTTCATTGTGTTCTCTGTCTTCTGGGCCTCTGCCCCGGCTGCTCCTTCTGTCCAGAACACCTTTCCTTTGACTTTCCTTCCGCTCTGCATCCACCTTCAGCTAACTAACTCCTCCCGGCTATCCAGCCTGACCTCCCCTGATTCATGGAATGAATGGTTCCCGCCCACCTGGGGCAGCCCTCAGGGCCTGTGATTAAACACCCCCACTTCCACCCACCACCCTTGGGCTTGGTGAGCTTGGACAGGTCCTTCACCTGCTAAAAGCCATCGATAACACCTGCTAAAAGCCATTGATAACAGTCGTACCTCTGGATTCAATGGGATAATCCATTTACAGTGTTCAGCACAGGGCTGGTTACACAGAAAACCCTGGCCAAGTGGTGATTAAGTTATAAACATTAGCTATTATGTGATTTCATTCATTCATTCAAAAATATTTTTGAACATCTATTTTTTTTCATTTTTATGTTTTTTTAAATTTATTTTTGAGAGAAAGAGAGAGACAGCGTGAGCAGGGGAGGGTCAGAGAGAGAGCAAGACACAGAATCCGAAGCAGACTCCAGACTCTGAGCTGTCAGCACAGAGCCCGATGCAGGACCCGAACCCACGAACTGTGAGATCATGACCTGAGCCAAAGTCGGATAATTAACTGACTAAGCCATCCAGGCGTCCCTGAACATCTATTATGTATCAAACACTATTAATGATCTTGGGGATACGGCAATGAACAGGCCAGACAAAAGCCCTACCCCTCCTGGGGTTTATAACCTAGCAGCGGAGGGAAAACAAACCAGTAAAACTAGGGTGTGCAGGGGAGTGAAACATCTTCTGGAGAACGTGAAGGCTGGGGAGGGGAAAAGGAGGGGTTGGTCAGAACAGGACTCTTTGGAATAAATGCCCAAAGGAGATGCTGGAGGGAGCCCTGCAGATACCTACATTAGCCCAGAGAGACTTGGCAACTGGCTCTAGGTCACACAGTGAGTAACTGGAGTCAGCCCCGGAACTGGAACCGTTTACCACATGGACTCGTGGCCATTCCCGTGTTCCCTGATACATAGTAGACTCATTATTTTCTGACTCAGGCCCGGGGACTCCCTATGCAAGGCTCCCCCCCTCTCCCATTGCCTGCCAACATATTGAAGACAATTTCTCCTCTCTTCCCCGAAGCAAAAAATAATAAATAAATAAATAAAAAGACCAGCCTTCCTGTAGGGCACATAGTATGCAGGCAGTTGAGAGGCCACAGTGTGAGGACTCACCCAGAAAGCTCTTCCACAACACCAAAAATCCCTCCATAGCTCAGCAGGCCGCCTCCGCCGAGCAGTCCTCCGGAGCCCAGGAGGCCCTGGTTCACAGATGTGACCGTCCCCAGCACATTCTGCAAAATGGGCCCTCCAACCAGCGAGTTCTGGATGGCTGCAGGGAGGGTTGAGGGAGGAAAGTTCATTTTACTGAAGGGGGGAGTAGGGCCCAGAAGAGGGTAGAGACTTGCCCAAAGTCATCCAGCAGATCAGGTTTGGGGCCGATAGTATGACTAGAGCCCCTTGGCTCTGGGCCACCTTGTAGCACTAAAAGAAAGGGCAGGAGCAAAGGAGGAAGCACATAGCCACCAGAGCTTGGCCAAGATGGAGGAGGTGACCTCTGCTCTCCCTGGGCACCCCTGTGGGCACCCCTGGCTCTGCGGATTAGGAGAAAGGCAGGACAGAAGAGATCTCCTTGGGAAGGCGGGTCGAATCCCTGAAGCGTTTCTTAATCACAACTGCCCTGTTCTACTCCTGAGACTGTCACCCGGGGCCACTAGGTCCCAGAGCACCCAAGGCTCCAGAGTGGTTGAGTCCCCACCCTGGAAATGTGGGGCAGAGATGCTGGGCCAGCCAGCCTCCTCCTCTCCACCTCCTCCATCCCACCCAGCCCCATCCTGGAGGCAGACACAGGGCCCCCCACAGGGCCAAAGCCCTCCTCACCCAGTCCCCCTCTCAGGAGGAGGTGAACTGATCACCCACGGGCGCCAGCAAGCAAACCTTTAGTCCCTGAACCCTCTGAGCAGATGAGAAGCCAGCCTGTTTTCAGCACCTGCTGGAAGCAGCCGCTCTAGGCATATCCATGCGGATGTCTACACTGCAGCTGGAGCCCTCACGGGCTGCCCACCTTGGGCTCACCTTTGCCAAGTTCATCCTTGTCGATCCGAGCAAGCGTGCCCACCGTCTCAAGGAGCCCCTGGCACGGAGTCGCCAGACCCCAGAGGAGAAGCAAGGACCACATGCCCAACATCATCGATGGCACACCTATCGGGGGCAGAAGCAGAACTCTGAGGCACTCCTGGCGCCCATCGCCAGCCTGGGGCCCTCCGCCTGCTGACCCGGCTCCACCCAGCCTCACTCCCAGGAAAGCAGAGGCTCACAACCCAGCCCTCTGCGTCCCTGGTGAACGTGGACCTGTCGGAGGGACAGTGACAGAGGGGCCTTCCTTTCCAGGACAGCAGAATGGGAGCTTTGTTCCCTGGACCTGCTTTCCCATTGGCTCATGAGGCCGTTTTGGAAGGTGTGGCTCACTGGGGACCCTCCATCAACATGCCCCATTTCTTTCCTCCTCCCTGGTCTCTCTCCTTCTGTGTTGGAAGGAATGAGAGGGAAGGTGAGAGCAGGGCTAACTTACTAGTTTCACAGCATGGCACTTGTCTTTAAGGAGCGATTGCTAATGTGGCCACGCAGCCATCTAACCCCTCGTGTAATCTCTGCTTAAACTGGCTCCCTGTTGCCCTTGGAACACAACCTAGGCTTCCTGCCATTACCCACTAAAGTCCTTGGCTGCCTTTTTGACCTTCTTGGTCTTAAACATGCCAAGCCCCTTTCCACCTCAGGGCCTTTGCACATACTGTCCTTTCTGTTAGGAAGGCCCTTCCCCTGGTTCTTTGCATGACTGACTCCTCATCCCAGGTTTTGAATAAATGTTGCCAGTTTAGAAAGGCCTCCCTCCTTTACCTTGCCTAAAGAAGGCTGTTTGCCACCACACATCACTCAGCATATTTAAAGTGTTATCACGATTTACAATCACACATTATGTGTTTGTGTCCTTGTTTGCCATCTCTGTAAGCTCCCTGAAGGCAGAGACTATGTCTCAGGCTTCCATGCGTGATATATGCCTGATGGGTGTTTGCTGAGGGGGCAAAAGGGCATGGAAATCCAGGAGCATTTCCCTAGCCCACCGCTTGCCCTGGCACAGGATGTGTCTGCCCAGCGAGGGCGCCTCTCCTCATCTGGGCAGAGGTACCTACGAGTACCATATGCACCGGGAGCGGTCTCAGTAGTGTCTGTCTTCTGTCTCCATGACTCATCCCAGAGTGCCTCCCTGTAACCTCGGGGTCCCACAATGGGAAACCACTGGTTTCCATGGCTTAGAGAAAAATGCACACCCCTAGAGCCCTGTCCATAGAACAGCCCACCATCCCTGCCTTTGCCCCGTCTGAGCCCCAGTTTTCCTGTCTGCAAATGGGCTTTCTCTCCCACCAGCCTCCAGGTAGCCTAATTCTTTCTGTGCCCATTGTCCAGATGAGGCAGCAGGGTGGTGGCAGGGTAATCGTGGGGGACCTGGATGAGGCTAGGGCTGCTGCAGGCTGCCTTACCCACGCCGGCCGCTCCACGAGGGGTGGGGGGGGCTCCAAGCCTCTTGCCGGCTCCTCCATCCTCTCGGGCCTGGGCGAGGCCCTTATATGCCCACAACAGCTCTGGGGACACAAAGGGGCACAGCCGCCAGAAATCCGTCAATGTGTCATGTCAGAAGCAAATTGCGGTTTTTCCTGAGGGCCTGGGCTAAGCCTTCCTTCTGGGGGGAGAGCAGGGGGAGCGGGTGGGGGCGGAGGTTAGTGCCCAGGGGCCGGAGTGAAGGTCTACAGAGGCTGCCACCTCCTCCCAGAGCTGGGGGGCAGGGTGGGGTGTTCCGCCTGCCTGTGGAGTCTCCCTCCAAGAACCACCCTGAGGTACAGAATCTACCCCGCCTCCCACCTACTCCAGCTCAGGCCCGGGGAGAGAAGAAAGGGAGACCCTCCGCCTGGCACGGAGATGGCTGTGGGGCTGGAGAGAGGAACTCTGGGCCAACTTGGGGGAGGGGCACCACCCCCACCCCCACCTCCCAAGGCCCCTGTCCCCTGGGCTCCAGAACACGCACTTTTCCCCCTTCCTGAGGCTGATGGCGAGAAATTCATTCATTCACTCATTCATCCATCCATCCAACTATTCACTCATCCATTCATTCATACATTCTTCTGCAGTATTTGTGGAGTAACTACTACTGTTTGTAGGGTGCCGTGGGGGACACAGCAATAAACGGAAGAAACAAATCTTCACCCCTGAAGGAGATCACTGCTAGAAATTCACTGCAACTTCAAATGTTCTAGTAGCCACATTGTTTAAAATAAATGTGTATTCGTTTTTGAGAGAGTGATTATGAGCAGGGGGATGGGTAGAGAGAGAGGGAGAGTGAGGATTCAAAGAGAGCTCTGCGCCGACAGCAGCGAGCCCGATGCGAGGCTTGAACTCATGAACCTCGAGATCGTGACCTGAGCTGACATCAGACACTCAACTGATGGAGCCACCTGGGCACCCTCACATTAAAAAAAAAAAAGTCAAAGCAAACAAGTCCATTAATTTTCACTGTACAGTTTACTTAACCCCAAATATCCAGAATACTGTCATTTAACATGTAACCAATGTAAGATTATTGATGAGATGATTCCTAATCTTTTTCTCATAGTATGTCTTCAAAAGCTGCCGACAGCACACCAAATTTAGACTCACCACATTCAAGTACACCATTGTCTTGTAGGGCTATTGTCCTATGGGACAGCGCGGCCCTGGTGTAAAGAGATCCACCCAGGACACTGTAAGTCAGAGGTAATGACAAAAATATGGCAGGGGTAGGGTGCAGTTTTCAATATGGTGGTAAGATGGGGCCTCACACTGGAGCAGGTGTGACTTTTGACCTGCAGGACGAGAGGGGTGGGCCAGGGATGTCTCGGGTAGAGCCTGCCAGGCACACAGAAGGGCAGGAACAAAGGGCTGAGATACTGTGTCCCAGGAACACCATGGAGACCTGTGTGGTTGAAGGGCAGCGGGGAGCGTGTGACCGAGGATGTGATGGGGTCCTATCCGTTACTATATGGATGTAGGCACTTTGGCTTTTGTGTGCTGTGATTCTGCAGGTACTGGCTCAGGCGTCCCCTCCTCCAGGAAGCCTTCCTGACCCCCAAGCTGACTGTGATCCCACAGCCCCCTGGGATTCCCTCTGTCAGAGTCTGTGACATGCAGGGCTGTTGCCTTGTTTCTGGGTGTTTGTGGGTCTGTCTCTGGCACTGGGCCCTGAGCTCCTGCCTGGTGAGAAGTGGGGGAAAGGAAGGTAGGGATGGTATTTGCCTCATTCACCCCATAACCTCGGAACCCCTACCCATACAGTGTCCATCCTGGTGACTTCAGACGCTGAGCCAGGTTACTCAATTTCATTACTCTGTAAAAATCAACTTTTGGGGCGCCTGGGTGGCGCAGTTGGTTAAGCGTCTGATTCTTGGTTTCAGCTCAGGTCATGATCACACGGTTTGTGACTTCAAGGCCCATGTTGGGCTCTGTGCTGACAGCTCAGAGCCTGGAGCCTGCTTCAGATTCTATGTCTCCCTCTCCCTCTTTGTCTGCCCCTCCCCAACCCCTCTCAAAAATAAATAAGTATTAAATTTTTTTTTTATTTTTTAAAAATCAACTTTTTATTCAGCTATAAAGCCCATAGAGAGAAGGGCTCAGATCCTAAATTCGAGCTTGACGAATGTTTACACACTGAGTCCTCCAGATGCCCCTGGAGTCCCCTCCAAGTCACTACCCTTTGAGGACAACCATGGTCTTGGCCTCCAACACGAGGGATGAGCTCAGTGCGCTCTTGAGGGGCCCATGCATGGAATCGCACGTGGCAACCATGTTGTGTGTGTGGCATCTTCACGCTCCGTATCTTGGAAATCCATCCACGGTGTGCAGTGACGTGATGGGCTCTATTCTGCCGTGCGCCCCTCCATCCTGTGAGCACCACAGTGTGCTCATCCTCCCTCCCCTCTAGGGGCGCCTGGGCTTCCCGGGTGCTGGTGATGATGAATGAGGCTGCTTGGAACATTCTTGTCAAGAATTTTTGTGGACGGGGTTTCATTTCTCACCTCTCTTAGGTGTCTAGCCAGGAGTAGGATCGCAGTAGTGCGCCCACAGGGGACCTTCCCCAGATGCGGCCGCAGGTCCCCAGCGTGGGTCTGCCAGTGCCCACGGGCGCACAGGCATCCTGGAGGGCCACTGGGCTCCACATCCTCCGGCGACCGGGTGTCTCCAGTGTTTGTCAGACGCTTGTTTGCGGGACGAGGAGGCAGAGCTAGGACGTAGCACTTGCTGTGTGCACCAAGTTACCCCCGTGACCCATGGGCTCGGCATTATCATTACCTCCCTGTCTTACACTCGGGGTGGGGGGGGGGGAGTGCCACGGCCTGCAAGGGGAAGCTGCCGGCTCAAGGTCACAGGGAGTCCAGCCGGGCTGACTGACTCCAAAACTCCTCTCGGTAACCATTGTTCAGCCTGGCCCCTGGGAGGGGAGAAAAATGCTGTCTAGTGTCTGGCCTGCCTTATGCTCCCCAATCCCTTCCAGACGCCACCCCAAAGAAGACTCCAGGGGCGTCTGGGTGGCTCAGTTGGTTAAGCATCTGATTTTGGCTCAGGTCATGATCTCACAGCTCATAGGTTCAAGCCCTTTGTTGGATTCTGACAGCTCAGAGTCTGGAGCCTGCTTTGGATTCTGTGTCTCCTTCTCTCTCTGCCCCTCCCTTATTTGCAGTCTGTCTCTCAAAAATAAATGAACATTAAAAAAATAAACCTTAATCAAAAACCTGCTTTCTTCTCATTCTGTGACCTTAAGCCAACCGCACACCTTCTCTGGACCTCAGTTTCTTTAAAGGAGGCTGATGCATCCTGCAGCTGAGTGTGGCGTGACCGAGGAAGGCAGAGACTCACACTCAGAAAGACAGGGTTCACGTCCCCTCCACACGCCGTGTGCCCTTGGGCTGGTTACTTCACCCTCTGAGCTTCCTCCGCATCCAGGGCATCCAGGAGAGTCTTGGAAGGAGAGTCATGCCCATGGGCAGAGACCCTGCACCATTACCTTCCCAGGGGCCGGGGTCACAGCACAGGGCTCCCCTTGCCAGCTCGGCCCCCATTTCTGCCCAGGGTAACTGACCACTCAAAGAATGTCAAAATCAGATTAGATATCAGAGCGCCCGACCCCTCTCTCATTTCCCAGATGGAAAGACTGAGGTCCTGAGAGGAGCCGTGGTGTGCCCAAGGCCACAGAATGAGCCCCTGGTCACAGCAAGGTGAGCGCCCAGGCCTCCTGACTCTCACAGACTTATGCCTTGGTTTCTCCATCTGAGCATGGCTGTAAGGGTACAGTATGCGCGTCTAAGGGCGGGACTGGGGGAGGGGAGGGGGCGTCCCCGGCACGCCCAGGACATGGTAGCAGCCACCCCTGGATCAGGAAGCCCTCTGTGTCCGCCAGGCCTGCCTCAATGCTGCCATTGTCCCAGCGCCAGGGGAAAGGGGGCGGGGTGGGGGGGGAGCCCGCGGTGATGGGATTAGACCTGCAGCAGGGGTCAAGGAGACGGCCCTGGCATCTGGCCTGGGCAAGGGAGGGCCCTCCCTCCTCCCTCCCCTTCCTCTCCCTCCCCCTTCTCCCTTCTCTGTGGCATGGGTCTGAGCCAGGATGGAACAGGGCGGACCTGTCAGGGCCCCAGAGGCCCCAGGAGTGCTGGCCTCTTGACCATACCACACACAGACACCTACAGTGCCCAGACGTGGACCCCCCACCATCACAGACCCACCCAGACCCCCACATACAAAGACCCTTCCCCTGGGGTGGGGGGGAACAAAGACCCAGACACACAGACACATGGCCACCACCCCAGGAATTTCCAGGGCTGGAGTGCCAACCGATCACCCCTTATGTATATCTTTTTTCAGTTACAGATTTTTTTTTACATTCTAGCAAATGACACTGATTTTGAGGGTCCAGGTAGAACACGCTTATTTTAACACGTATTGTTCACTTTATTATGTGTAAGCATACATTTGGTTTTTTTATTTCTTTATTTTATTTTTTTAATATTTTTAAAAAATGTTCATTTATTTATTTATAAGAGCGAGCATGAGCAGGGGAGAGGCAGACAGAGAGGGAGAGAGAGAATCCCAAGCAGCTCTGTGCTGTCAGCATGGAGCCAGACACGGGGCTTGATCTCACGAACTGTGAGATCACGACCTGAGCGGAAATCGAGTCGGACACTTAATCGACTGAGCCACCCAGGTGCCCTTTTATTTCTTTAGTTGTAGTTGAAATATACTTGGCCTATAACCTCGTGTAAACTGACGATGTACAACATTTACTATTAGAAGGAGTTGACTGAGGGACTGGGATCAGCGCGGATCTCGGGAGAGGGGACGGGGCAGATGAGACAAGGGTTGGGAGCCGATCCTCCCACAAAGTTGTCTGAGACGCGGAAACGCCCCCGGCACAGCCTCGGTCCACAGGGACACACAGACGCACAGATACGGGCGGACAGGACACCAAGGACACACAGACGGGCAGACAGGACACCAGAGGTCTTTCCGCACCCAAGCCTCTACAGATGGACCCTCCCGTGTGCACACACGCCTCAATCTGCCCCGATCCGTAGGCTATTCATACGCTCACAGGGGCTCGAAAACACACAAGCCGGCGCTCGGATTTGCACAGTTAGCACCTCTTCCCCAACACTGACCAG
This sequence comes from Helogale parvula, assembly GCA_004023845.1. Classification (NCBI taxonomy): domain Eukaryota; kingdom Metazoa; phylum Chordata; class Mammalia; order Carnivora; family Herpestidae; genus Helogale; species Helogale parvula. The sequence continues at coordinate 40,252 of PJEM01008645.1, read as the reverse complement.
ACACACCTGTTCACATCTATTTGGGCCTCAAAAACTCATCTGTGGCTAACACTTATTGAGCACTGACTGTGTGCTAGGCACTATACTAACAAGAACTTTTCATCATTGGATTCACCGAATCCTCACGACAATGCTGCAGAAGTTGGTACCATCATCATTCCCATTTTACAGGTGAGAAACCAGAGGTGAAGTGACTTGCCCAGGGCACACAACAGCAAGGAGGCAGAGCCAGGATTTGCACCCAGACAGATGGGCTCAAGAGCCCATTCCAATTCCAGTCCTGTCTTTTGACTTGCCAGGTGGCACTGGGCCAGGAGTCCTACTTCTCTGAGCCTCAGTCTCCTAATCTGTGAAATGGGTACAGTCCTCACCTCCCTCAATTGTTGTGAGGATTGGAGGGGGTGACGCAGGAGAGTCTTGGGAGCACACTGGGCTTCTGCAGCCTCCCTGTCACCGGAGCCACCCTCATGAAGGATTTGGGGCGAGTAGCCGAGGTGGGCTGCGAAGAGTTTTGCCATTTGCTAAACTGTGTGACCCGGTAAAGGGAGCTGGGCCTGTGTCTCAACTTCCTCATCTGTAAAGCGGGGATGGCAATGGTCGCCCTTCCCTCATAGGGTTATTGTGTGGATGAAACGAGACAATGCAAGTAAAGCCCAGAGCATGGCATCCGCAGGTTTTCACGAGGCAGCCCATGCCTGTCCCCGAGGCTGTGGCCGGCATGCTTCAGACTCCCAGCCGGTCGGATACCCCACCACCCGCGGAAGGGGAAGAAGAGGCAGACGTCAGGTTATTACAAATTAAGAGATCGAACCATCATATGTTTGTAAGGATCTTTCTTCTGTTTATTGCCAAGGCCCAGCCCAGGCCTGCCCTGCTCACTCCTTGTCAAAGGAGGTGTCCCTGGTGAGGAGGGAGCCCGGCCCACTGGCTCCAACTGGAGGCTCCTCCAGAGGACACAGCCGGTCGGCAGCGTGCGGGCAAATCCTGCCCTGCTCAGTCCAGCTTCATGTTGAGCACCAGCACCAGGGCATTCTGGGAGGAGGCAAAGAGCCAGGTGGTGAAGAGGGGCCATGGCAGGGGGTGGGACGGGTCAAGCCCATGGCCAGGAAATGGAAGCCAGTGTGGTATGCAGGAGCAGAGGACAAGCTAGACCCTGTGGCCCTTCTCGTCTCCAGGGGTCAGTTTCCTCAACGGTCAGGTGGGGACAGCATCCCTGCCTCTCCAAGTGGAGACGTCGAATGAGAAAAATGTACATTTAATGCTCCAAGCACAATAGTTGGCAAGTAGTGTAAAGCTGGTATTTAGTAAGCACTTACTGTATGCCCTGAGGTGAATTATCTCAATAGCTTTCTGAGGTGGGTACACCCCTGTTAACAACTCTGTGTTAAGCAACAGAAAAATGGAGGCATAGAAGAAAGTGAAGTAATTTGCCTGAGGTGACAGAGAAGGAAAGTGGCAGAATTCAAGTTTCCTCCTGGGGCGCCCCTGGTCAAGGGGGGGCCCAAGTTCTGGGGGGCAGGGTCTTGCTCAAGCGAGTGGCAGGATTGTACTGATGGCCACTGCTCTCCCTAAGCCTCCTCCCTCCAGGCTGAGAGAAGAAGGCTTTTGCTCCGATTCACTGGCCGAAGGTATTGAACTGACACACTTTCCTCAGCGTCTTCCCTCACCTCTACTATGTGCAGCTCCGCCGCGTTGAAATCCATGTCCAGCAAGTCTGGAAGTGGGAACCCGACTTGGAGCACATCTGAGAAACACAGTAAGAGTCATTTTAGCTGACTGCTCTGCAGTCGATTTCTCCTTAAAGCCACTCCATGGCTGCCTGGAACAGAACAGTGGGGAACAGAACAGCGAGTGACGAATGACGTCTGCCCGCTGCACAGACCTGGAGCACAGAAGCCTCACCACCGTGTATTTACATCCCAGGTCTGGGTCAAGATCGACTCATAGTCTGGGGCCAAGGGCCAAGGGTCCCAAACTGTGGGAGGGGACTTTGTCCCCAGGTAGGTGACATTAAGACCACACTGGCTTCAAAGACCCAGCAATGACCATTCGCTCCCTTTTAGCCTCCCTCATCTGGGGTCTGTGAAAGGGCTTTGGGACACACAGGCGGCATCCCTTCCTGCTTTCAGTAAAATCAAAGCCTCCTGGAGCCCTCACCATTGATGACGGGGACATATGCCTCTTGGAGATAGTCAGTGATGAAGTCAGTCAACTTCTTCTCCTGGGGGCAAGAGAGAAGAGAGGATCCCCCCAGCCCAATGGTCAGTTCAATTCAATTCAATTCAATTCAATTCGATTCATCCAGTGTGAGTAACTGGATGGAAACGTAGGATATTGAAGTAGGAAAATCTGATGCTCAGATTTTCGCAGCCCTCACTTCAACCGGGTTCGGGGACCACAGGAATGAATATTAGAGACATCAAATAATTTGTCCACCTAGCGTCAAAACTGGGCTGGACCCTGCTTGACTGTAGGCTGATGCCCTATACCTCCACTTGGTCCCTGTCGAGTGACGTATGAGCCTTGGGTCAGGTGCAGGAGGAATTCAAGACACCGTGAGCAACCTGTGGACTTCATTTGGCTCCTACGGAAAACTCACTTATTTAAATCAGTCATTCATTCACTACTGCTCTGTACCTCAGCTTCCGCATTGGTGGAAGTGGAATACAACAGCACCTTTGCACAGATTTAGTGAATTTGGGTAAAGCGCAGAGCAGAGTGAGTACTCAGTAAATGCTGTTGTTATTTTTGGCACCTGCTGCTCAGGTTAGGTTCTCTCTCGGGCCCTGAGGCTACAAAGACTAATAAAAATGACACCTGGGCCAACCAAGTCAGCCTCAGGCTGCCACTATGCATGACAGTGTAATTAAAACCAATTCAGGGACATGTGCAGATTCTATTCAGAAAAGGAGGTGGACTCTGTTATTAAAACCAATGCAGGGAGATGTCCAGATTCTATCCAGAAAAGGAGATGGACTCAGAGAGGCTAAGTGACTTTCCCAGGGTCACACAGCACGTCAGCTGCCCCCAGTCCCACAATGAGTTGCTCTATTCACTCTGCCTCCATTTCAGGGCCCATCCCTGCAGTGCCAAGGGAGAATAGGTGCATCTTACCCTCAAACCAGATCAGGCAGGAGAACTTGAGATACTTACGTTGAAGGCACCAATCGATGAAGACTCCCGTGATAGGCTCAGTAATCTGCATGGGGTTTTGAGGGGGCAAGCAGCAGGCAGCACAGTCAGAGCCACTGCCCTGGCCACAGCCCCTCTCTGAGGCAGAAGTCCCTGTACAGCCTTCAGCCCAGGTGCCCACAAGTCTATGCTTGGATACTACCTACAATGGGGCACTCATCACCTTTCATTACAGCCCATTTTTCTTTCCCACACCTCAAACTACTCCTTCCTCTCCTTGGTCCTGACTCTTTTCTCTGGGACCCGAGCCACATCTATTGCTCCTGCCCAAGGCCAGGTATGCAGAGGTTTGCTGCCCAACTAGTCAGCCCCACATTCTTGCAAGGCACAGGGTTAGGACCCTTCACGTGACCTCCTTCCCTGCACAGCCTCCAGTAAGCACTAACACACGACGGCACTAGAACAGGCCCTGTGATGGTCAGCTGGTGGATTTAGCTTTCCAAATTCTATTCTTTATTTCAGTAGCACACCTTCCATTTTCCACCCTCACTCCAAGGCATTCAGAGTCCCAGCATGAGCACATGACCTGGACCGGGCCAATCAGAGCGTTCCATCTCTGCGGTAAGGGATTAGTTTAGGATTGATCATGTGGTCCGCGCTAAACCAATGAGAAGCAGCCTTGGTAATTTAGTTAGAACTATTAGACAAGAGGCCTCTTTTACTGCTGGGGTCGCTTTGCCACCACCTGGGGAGAGGCTGCCTGAGCATGTAGCCAACAAAGACGACCACAAAGGCTGAGGGAGGAGGGAGATCCTGAGTACTCTGTGCACCAAAGATCTAGCCATGCCTGAAATTAAGATCTAACCCTAGAGTTTTCAGCCACGTGAGTGCAAAGAATCCTTTTTGGGCTTAAGCCAGTTAAGTCTGAATTGTCTCTTGCACTGAAAGAATCCTGGCCGAATACAAGTCAGATCAAACCTTAAGACAAATATAAAAATTAATGAGTAACTGATGGAAAGTAGGATGTTGAAGTAGGATAATGAATATAATGTATGTAGCTGGTGCTCCCATAGAGACAGAGCTCTCTAAATGTTAGCTGCTGTTAGTAGAAGGACAGGCTTCTAGGAGGAGGTGGCATCTGAGGTGGGTGCTCAGATGGCATTTGGATGGCACAGGGAAAAGCCTATTAATGGAAAAGGGGACCCATGGTTAGATGCACTGTGCAAGAGCCTAGTGGCAGCAATGGTGGGGGGACTCTGAGAAGGGACTTGAGTGCCAGGCTAAGATCTGAGAAAAGATCATACAGGTAATGAGCTGTTGAGGATTCCAGAACAGGGATAATGCCCAGAGAAGCCCGGCAGTGTGGGCCACACTGGATGGACCAGAGGGACACTGTGGAGCAGAAAACCAAGGGCTGGTGGTAATGCCCATGCCGGGGGACAGGGGGCACCAGCAGGGACAGCAGACTCCTACCTGTCCAGAGAGGTGACCATCTGCAGCCGGTCCTCATGAACTGAGTACTGGATTCTCAGGTTGAAGTGCTGGTGGGTGGCGGGTGGGGACAAAAGCAGGCAGAAGGCAGTGGTAGAACCAGGGGCCCCACCTGCCCAGTACCATTGCCAAAACAGAGCAGAGATGTGCCTCTCTGCCCATCCCACCTGCAGGAACTGGATCCCCAGACCCCCAGCCCAGGCTGCTTGTCTTCTCTGTACCTGACCCCAGAACAAGACTCTCAAAAACACCTAGCACATTCATACATCATTGTGTGGACCGCATTACTGCTTCAGATTTTGAACATCCTGTGATCTCTACCTTGAGTGCCCTCCATCACCAGCCTCCCCAGCATCAACCCTTTCCCTGGCCGGCTCCTACTTAACCTTCAAAACACAGCTCAGGCATCACCTTCTCTGGGAAGTCCTCTGTGATTTCCTGGACTAGACTTGGGATCTTCCTAAGCTCCCATAGTCCCCTGGGTGAGCCCTTCTCTGCCCTTGTAGATGCTAATGAATATTCGGGGGAAGAAGAGAAGGAAGGAAGCAGAAAGGGGGAGAGGAAGGAGAAAGAAAGGAAGGACTAAATTATTGACCCTCAGTTTGTTGATCTTTCTAGCCATTCAACGGTTTCGTGGCAGTTAATGAGTTAATGGATGGACGTCAGGTGACAGTTCCCAGGAAGTCAGGATCACATAACTGAGAGTAATTAAGGATCCTTCAATCCGTTACTTGGCTATTAACTAAAATCCTACACTCCACAAGGTTGGGCCTAAACGGGGAATGGACTGGACTCACAGTTTCCAGGAGAAAGAGGGACACAGGAGCCTTTCCTCGCCGCCGAGCTGCAAACATCTCCAGGGTGCCGTGGAGGTGCAGCAGGCTCTTGCCTGTCGTCATGGTGACCTTGGGGGGCTTGTTAATCCTGATCTGGGTCACCAAGGGCTTCGGCTTGGGATAGGCCTTAGCTACCTACAGAAGCCAGGAAATTCTCCTCAACTAAAGCCACCTCGGACTGGTGGCTTCAGTTGAAACCAGGAGTCCATCCTGAAATAAGGTGATTACTCCCTTGGACACAGGAAACATGACATGCAAGGGTCGAAATGTGTCTTTCAGGAAATAAAATAAACAAAATAGACTGTCTGGCTATTCCTTACTGTACATGGAAAGTAAAACTCACAAACCGGGGGCACCCAGGTGGCTCAAGTCGGTCAAGCATCCAATAAGGTCATGATCTTGAAGTCCGTGAGTTCAAGCTAACATCTCAGAGCAAGCCTGGAGCCTGCTTCAGACTCTGTGTCTCCCTCTCTCTGCCCTTCCCCTGCTCACATTCTATCTCTCTCTCTCTGAAAAATAAACATTAAAAATTTTTGAAAAAGAAGCTCACAAAATCTGAGCTGTTTCTATGCTGGACCCAAAGAGCACTTTATGGAGAAGTCGATGTCTGATTCCACATCAGACAAGGGAAATGTGGCCTTGAAATGCAGCCTCCCAGGGTGCCTGCATGGCTCAGTTGGTTAAGTGTCTGACTTTGACTCAGGTCACGATCTCGCAGTTCATGAGTTTGAGCCCCTCATTGGGCTCTGTGCTGACAGCTCAGAGCCTGGAGCCTGCTTCAGATTCTGTGTGTGTGTGTGTGTCTCTCTCTGCCTCCTCCCCTTTAACTTATACTCTGTCTCTCCCTGTCTCTCAACAATAAACATTAAAACAAAAAAAAAATTCAAAGAAAAGAAAAAACAGAAAATCTGTCTCCCAAATCCCTTGTCCCTTCGACTGGAGAACAAGGCCAGGTAGGCATGGTGGTCATGACAGATGGGGCACTCACTTTAGGGATGAAGCCAGCCAGTGTCTTAGTGGTTTGTGGGGGCAGCTGACCAATCTACAAAATGAAATCAAGGTTAGGACCAATGAAGCCCTCCCCCACCCTTCCTAACAGACTATACAGTATGCCCTCTGAGGTTCCCTTCGTCGTAACCTTATTACTCTGTGATTAAGTAGATAAGGAGCTCCTGGGGTGCCCAGACTGTGGCTCCCACATCCCAATGTCCATGGCTCTTAGCATAAAGTCAGATGCTGGGGAAATGTTGAATGAAAGAATGGCAAACGGATGGATGGATGTGACGGATGAGAGGGGGTGGGTGGACGGATTTGTGGGTGGATGGATGAATGGGAAATGGATAAGCAAATGAGTGCTGAATGGATGCATGGATGGATGGATGGATGAACACTTAGATAGGAGAATGAATAATAGATGGGCAGGCCGGTGGGTGGGTGGACAGATGGAAGGAATGATGTAGGGGAGGAGGGTGGGTATGAAGGGGTGCAATGGCCTATAAATGGGTGGGAGAATGGACAATGAATGGATGGTTGGTGGGAGGATGGATGAGAAGGTACATGGGTGGATGGTGGGTGTGTGGGAGGGAGGATGAATGGATGGATCAGTGATGACGGATGAATGGATAGATGAGTAGGAGGATGGATAATGGAGAGTTGGGTGGAGAGATGGCTGTCTGGGTGCTGAGGGTCAGATACATGGACTCACTTATTCAGTAGTACCAGGCCCTGTTCTAGGTATGGATGACATGAAGGGTGGATGGATGCTAGCTGGAAGGCTAGCGTCTACAGCATGAATATATGATAGCGAGATAAATGAATGAGTGGCTGATGACTGGCTAAAAAGAAGGTGGGTGGATGGCCAGTGCATGAGAGGTGTAGGTTGATGGATAAATACCTGGTTGTGTGAGCAGTTGGATGGACGGATGAGTAGATGGTGGTTACATGGACAGTGAGATGCTGGGTGTTGGGACAAACTGATGATAGGAACCCAACTCAGCCCTGGCCTCTCCCAGTCTTGGGGTCGTCCACAGCCCCGGGATAATTCTCAGAATAGACACACCAAGCAAGGACTGTCATTACAGGGCAGCTCACCTTCACATCCTGGACATTCACATTAAAGGACTTCTGCAGAAGGGCGAGCTCTGTGGTGAGGAAGGCGGCCGAGAGCAGCAGCTGGGAGGAGCCTGCAGGATAGCCCTCCGGGAACTCGAGGGCCTCGCCCACATCCGCAAGCTGGACAGCATTGCCCTCTTGCTGCTGCACCACAGGCTGCAGGAGCGGGGAGAGGCGTGCTGAGCCTTGGCCATGAGGAGCGATGGCTGCAGGCAAGACTGTCCTCAAAACTAAATGGCACTTAAACCAGCCTCCAAGTTAGTATGTGACTAGAGGGGGAGCCAAGAGCAGGCTACCATCCCAGCATACAGATGGGCAAACTGAGGCCCGTGAGGATAAGGGAACCAGTCACTCATCGACAGTGGTTGCTCATGGCATTGCTTAAGTAACTTCAATTAGTCCGCTTGATGAGTTGAAGCACTCATTGATTAGACATGCTCTGTGTAGTCTCAGAAGGAGGTAAATGGCAGACCAGGTGGGGCCTGGAAGAAGGAGGAAGACCTCACAGGGAAGTGACAGAGTGGGATTTTTCTTCCCATTCCTGGGAGAGGTTTCTCACCTAGCCACCTGGGGATCTGGAGATCTCGGTGAGGACCCAACTCTGCCACCAACTCCCAGCAAGACCCTAACCAAGACCTCCCTCCTCCCTGGGCCCCCGTGTTCCCATCTATACAACTGGGTGAGCCACTCATTGGGAGGAGCAAACAGCCTTGCGCGTGGGGTCAGCAGTCCTGGAAGTCGGCTCAGGACAAAGGGTTCACGTTGAGAGCAGAAGCGGGGAGAACGTTTCAGTCTCAGGGAACACTTTCACAGTGGGCCTGGTCTGCAGGGCCCAAGGGACCCTCACACCCCCACAACCCAGTCCAGCCACCTCCCCTGGCAGAGGCAGGCTGGGGAGATTCCAGACGTCTGCTGGCCCCCTGGCACTTACACTGAAGTCTACTTGGAGATAGTTGGCTGTGGTGGTCGGCATGGATGTCAGGACATATTCGACGGTGCCCATCTGGCCCACGGGCATGGGGGCTGTGCAAAAGGAGGTTCTACTCAGAGGGGCACCAATGGGGGGCAAGCTGTCGAGACTGGCACCAGTCAGCCGCCACCTGGGCTGACATGCATGCCTGGAGCCCTTGCCCTTTGTGTGACCCTAGCAAGTTACTTGAGCCTCTCCGGGTCTCAGTGATTTCATCTGTAGGACAGAAGCACGGGTGGTGGGCCCGGAAGTCCCGCCCCTCCCAGCACTCTGCAAGCACAGAGATTGAGCATGCACACGGGGTATTGTGGCTCAGTTCCCACAACCGACTGCATGGTTAGGGTTATTGGCTCTGTTCTACAGAGGAGAAAACTGAGGCTCAGAGGAATGAAATGACTTGTGCCAGGCCACACTATTGAGCACACGACCCAGTTTTGTTCAGGCCCAGCCATTGGGCTTTCCTCTCACCCCACCGGGAACTCTATGAACCCTGAGGAAACAGGGGCAGTAGGTCCCCTTGACAAAGGAAAGAGTCAGGGATCACCGCTATAGGACTGCTATTGGGGGTTCAGGTTTTGTGGATGAGTCCATAATGGCTGCTGTCCTCAGAGTCTAGTGGGCTGATGGGGAGAACACTGGATGGAAGGCTGAGACAAAAAGCCCAGAGTCCCTCAGGGCCTCAGGCTTCCCATCTGGACAGTAGGGGCATGGACAGACATCATGACATTAGACCTCCTCAGTCCCAAGGCTGGGCTTGGAGCAGACCCTTGAATGGAGAAAGGGGGCCTTAAAGTCCAGTCATCCTGATGTCCCATGTGGGAGCGAGGCTTGGCCAGGGCTACCCACCATTCAGGCTGGCCCACTTCCTGTTCACATACACCAGGACCGCGTCGATGGCTGGACACATCTGGAAGCAGAGACGGTAGTGGGCTGAGGGGGCCCCTGCATGAAAGCCCTCACTCCTCACAGCGGAATGGTACTTCCTGGGGAGACCCAAGAACCCCGGAGGGACAAGGCTGAAGGAAAAACCGAGTCTGCACACCACACAGAAAGTCAATGGCAGAGCCTGGACTAGAATCCAGAGCTCCTGACCACCCGGAAATCGGTCAAGACTCGCTCCCCAGCGAGTGGTAATGGAAGCAGGCGGGCAAGTTGCGGTGTGCAGTCCACTGTTTCCTCCTTCCATGCTCATGGCAGACATCACTAGACGATCAAGGTACCTTCCCCTCCTGAGACAGCCACAGCCTCAGAATCCTCCTCAGCTACCGTCAGTCAGTCAGGGTCAGAGCCAAGGGGAGGCGCACGTGTCGTGCTCTGAGCACTGCTATGGATGCGGGACTTGCTCGGGGCACTCACCATGCCAGGGAGCACTTTGTGCAGGGTGCTGTCCAGGAACTTGTTGACAACCTTAGGCAGCATGCTGGACACAGAGAGAGGGGCCGGGGCACAGATGGCAGGAAATTAGGCACAGGGCATTCAGGGACACAACAGAGGAAGTGCAGTGGCTCGGGGAGCGGGATGCTGGGCAGGGGCGGTGATGTGCACCCCACCTTCCTCCCCAGCCACAGAGCCCCTCACTTGCTGGGCAGGTTGGTCTTCACGCTGACCAGGATGACCTCACAGCCCTCACTCTTGAACATGGGGAGACCCGTTTTCTCATCCTGCAGAAGCCGATTGGTGGCAGTGATGTTCAGAACCACGATGATCTCCATGTTCCCACCCATAAAGCTGGAAAAGAGGGCAAGCAGGCATCATGGGCACCTTTGCACTGTGGTCACTATCCCTGTCGTCTCTTTGCCCTCAGTCTCAGCAGCTCTGGGAGGAGGAAAGGGTGAGGCACCACCCCCACAGAATAGAAAAGAAGAGGGGACTTGCCCAAGGTCACAAAGCAGTCTTTCCTGTTCCCTCTTGCTTTGGTGAGCTCCTACACATTCTTCAAAACCCTACTCAGCTATCATTATCTCCCCCAAAGCCTTTTCTGATTCCCCTCACACTGCCAGTGCTTCCTCTGTCCTAGGCTAGTCACTCAGTCTGTGATCATTGTGTTCAAGTCTGGTTCCCATCAAATGTAGGAAACAAACATGCACTATCTCAGACCAGAGCACCCAGGTGGCTCACAGTAGGTACTCAATAAGTGTACAAGTAAGGGTAAGACAAGGTCATCTTCCTTCCTTCCTTCCTTCCTTCCTGTGCCATACTCACCTCTTACCAGTGATGGTCATGCCGGTGGACACACACTGGAAGATGCCCACCCCAGGCACGAAGCTCAGTGTGATGACAGGCAGCTGCACGTCCTTCACCTTCAGACTGGGAGGGGACAGACATCCGCAGCAATGAGAACCAGGCAGGTGAGACTCAGGCTCTTAACCCACTCCTCTGCCACCTTGCAGGGAAATCTTGGGTATAACCCCCATCCCATGTCACAGGGATAAGCCTGGCTTGTGGGGCCCTTGTGAAACACAAAGGCTGGACATGACTCGTTTGTACACGGAAGTACTTGTCATGTGTGAGTCGGGACACTCGGCTGTGTGACCTTGGGCTGCACGTCCCCTTTGTGGGCCTCCGTTCCCCCACTGCAAAAAGGGGAGGTTTGCCTAGATCAGGGTTTTTCAACAGTGGCACCATTGAAATTTGGGCAGAATAATTCTTTGCTGTGGTGGGGGGGGGGCAGGGAGGGGGGAGCTGACCTGTGCCTTGAAGGATGTTTAGTATCACCCACTGGAGGCACTAGATGCACCTCTAACTACCCGCCCCAGCAAGTCATGATAACCAAAAATGTTTCCAGACATTGCCAAATGTCCCTTGGAGGCAAAACACCCCCGGCTGAGAACCACCAGTCAAGATCCAGGATAACAAAGATGTGGCACATCTAACCCTCCCCTCCATTCCTGAGCTCTCAGCAGACATTGTTAATTGATCACAGTCTGTGCCTCAGAGCCCACCCTCCCCAGCATCTCCTTCCAGGCAGCCCCTACCAATCGATCCCACGGAACGTTTGCAATGGAACCAATCTGCCTCATCATTAGACGGCGGTTGATACCTCTCTGACTCTGTCATTTGAGAAACTTTCCTTCAATTTCACGTGCATTCAGTGAGCCCCTGCTGCGTGCAGGGAGCTGGGATTTGACTTCTGAACCTCACTTCCTCCTCCCAAGGATCCTGCTCACAAGAGGCAGGAATTGCCTCCAGGGGATGGTGAGGCCCAGGTAGGAGCAGTGACCTACCCAAGGTCACACGGCAAGCCAACAGCAAAGCAGGCCCTGCCCCAGCCCCCGCTTCTGCCTTCCCAGGGCCTGGGCACAGCATTCCCCACCACCCTCGGCCCTGCCACCCCCAAAGCCCTTCCCCTGCCCACTTGGTGATGCCCTTGATGGGTTTCATCCCTGGCTGCTTCTTGCCAGCCTCGGCTGCCATCTTCTCCAGGATATGGCTCTCATCCATGGCGCTCTGCACCTCTGAAAAAGGGGGGTATCCACTTAGCAGGCCTCCCCACTGCCCTCCTGCCCTGTGCCAACCTCCCAGGTGTCCCAGGCACAGGCCCCTCACAAGTGACACCACTCTGTGCCCAGAGTCACTGTGCCCCACCCTGAGCTGGGTGATCTGGAGACCCCAAGAGGCATCATGCCTGACCCCTGCCCTCCTCTGGCCTCACAGGAGGGACGGTTGCCAGTAACTGGAACAGTAACAAGTGACAAGAGCCATAATACACTGGGGCAGCTGGAGGAACAACAGGCGCAGTTTGGGCCAGAAGAGAAGAGCCGGGGAAGGCTTCCAGGAGGAGGTGCCATATCGGTTGGTCCTTTCAGGAAAGATAGGAATTTTCACCAGGAAGCCAAGAGGTAAGGGAGGTCACTCCAGGCAGAGGGCATAAACAATGCATAGGTGGAGAAGCAGCGAAGAAGGTGGCATGGTGAGGCAGGAGTGAGAAAGCCCGCATGGCTGGAGCGGGGGAGGGACAGGGCAGAGACTAGAACAGTTTGCGGGGGGCACATCACCTTCAACCCCAAGCCGGACTGTGGCCCAGCCACTCTCAAAGCCGGGGGACTAGGGAGCTCATCTGAGAGCTTATTAAAGATGCAGATTCTGCTCGCTCCCCAGGCCAGGAGGCCCAACCCTGAGTGCCACCGCGGCAGAAACACCTGCACAATGGTCATAGGCTGGTTCCCCGAGAGGGGATGGACACTGAGCCGGGAGAGCTGCCACCAGCCCCTTGTACCTGCGTGTGACTTCATTTCCCTTGAAGTCAGGGAGCTGGGAGGCAGGAAATAAGTGTTACTAAAGTCCCTCCAGGAGATTTCAATCTCGCTTTTCATTTGATCTGCCCAGGTAAGGACCTGTCACCCTATTGTACATTTCCTTATATTTTATATTTACAGATGAGCAAACAGTAACTTGGAGCAGGGACACATCGCCTGCGGTCACACGGCAAATTGGTAGCCGAGTTTGGATTTGGCTCATGTCTGTCGTCCCCACAACCCACTTAGGGCCACCAGCCCTGCAATCGGGGCCAGGAGGGGGCCCGGGGAAGCAGCATTTCCTGCTCTGCTTCCAACTTGTGGAGGGACCTTGGACTAATCAGCCCATTGTCTCCGGGCCTCAGTTTCCACCTCTGTAAAATGGAAGAATAACAGCATTGCTGCTAACTTTGCCTTGAGGATCACAGGATGTTTAAGGCCATGCAAACATGGGTGGTCGCTGCCTGCCACCCGCTGTCAGCCCTCCACCCAGGGCCCACTAGCTTACCACGGTTCATGATGTCCATGCCCAGCCGCAGCAGCGCCCCGGGGTCAGCTCGCGTGGGGGTCAGCAGGCCACAGAGTGCCAGAAACAGGATCTGCAGCATGGCTCGCCCTGTGCCGTGGGGCCTGGATTGGGTGCAGGCTCCCTAGACCCGGGTCCCCCCTGGGGACCTCCTGGGCTCCAGAAGAGAACGGCCCCCCTGGATGGTCTTGGGAGTCCAGGGGCCCTTGAACTCCAGTTCAGCAAACCTTATTTCTGACTTGCAGAGGGGTCGTAGAGCGTCCTGATTGAACACAGGGCCTCTGCGTCACCCCAGGAAGGTCACTTGCCCCCTCTAAGCCTCAGTTTCCCCGTCTGTTGGCATGATGCGTGTTCTGACCAGCCTGCATAAAGGGGTTGGTGGGAGGTTCAGCCAGTTTTGCAAGAGTCTTAGTGCAGCTAAGGCCCGCAGAGGGGCCTAGGACCTCCCAATGCAGCGTGGGAATGGGGGCCCCCTGCCTCCCCGACCCTGACACTACGAACAGTGGCACCCCCACTTCCTCCAGCTCAGTCTCACCTCCAGAAATCTCAGCTTACAGCCCCTTAAGACCCCTGGAGATGAGATATTATCATACCAAGAGGGAAACTGAGGCACACACCCACGGCCTCACAGGCAGTGAGTAGAGAACTGGGTAAGGACCTCCCACTTCAGGCCCTTCTAGGTCCCCAGAAAAGCCTCACCCCAACCCTAGACCCCCAGAAACCCCTCCCTCTCACTTACTGAGACCCGAAATTCTCCCAAGCAGACGCCAAGTGTTTATATCGGGTTTGAGCTGCGGCTGAAAAGAATCTGGGAGGGACCACAGGGCCTGGCCTGTGTCACGCAGAGGGGGACTTCCAGCTGGACTCCTGCCAACAACAGGCTGGGCCACTGAGGGCTGCACGGACCCAGAGAGGTGGGCGCCTACTGCGGCCACCTCCCCAGTCCGGCCCGTACCTGCCTTCGTTCATGTGCCTCACATTTATTGAGTGCCTACTATGTGCCGGGCAGACCGGGCTACAAGGTACACATGGCAGAGATATTCCTGTTCCTCCCGAATCTCAAAGACAAGCAATGAAATGGGGTAAAGGGCATGCGTGTGTATGTGTGTGAGCACAGGGCACGGGGTTGGGGTGATCAGGGAAGGACTCTGGGAGGAGATATTTAGGCTGATCTGAAGGATGAGAAGCAGATAGCTTTCAAAAAGCCAGGGAGGGGGACCTGGGCGGTTCGGTCGGTTGGGCTTCCAACTCCTGATCTCCGCTCAGGTCATGATCTCACAGTTCGTGAGTTCGAGCCCTACTGCACTGGCAGGGTGGAGCCTGCTTGGGATTCTCTCTTCCTTGCTCTCTGCCCCTCCCCCACTCTCTTGTGCGTTCTCTTCTCTTGCTCTCAAAATAAATAAACAGGAAAAAAGACAACCCAGGAAGACCATTCAGGCTTATAATCACCGTATTTGCTAAATGAAAGGGTGATCTATTTCTCTTTCACCCCATTAAATTTTTAAAGATCTATCTGGCTTGAACATAATCATTGTTGGTGTCTCCTTGACCTCTATGAACATGCACTCATGTGCCGGGTACATGCATGCCCAGTGTCAAATGTCTTTGAAAATCATCCCCAAGGGAACGGTGAAGTTCGCCGTCGGGACGACAGAGCTGGCAGGGGCTCACTGACGGTCTCCTCCAGCTCCAGCCCCATCTCCCTGTTGGGAAGACTGAGCCCCAAGAAAGCACCACCTAGTCTCCGCATTCCCAGGCCACACCTATTGCCAGGTAGTAAGGCTACTGGGCTGGATTTTTTTGCCCTCCTGGAATAGTCAGCAGCTGGGGTAATAGCCTTGTGCAGGTATTTCTAGGACAAATGGTCATTGCCAGGGTTTTGTTTCTGACTTTGCTTGTCTTTTGCCTAAGCTGTTCCTCCCTCTTAGAATGCCCTCCCCCCATCCATCCACAGCCTGCCCGTCCATCAAGTCTTAATTTCAGGCTTTGCCTCCTCCACCAGAAAGCCTCCCTTCAATTCCCAGCCACCTTCAGTTTTAAAGATCGCAGCTTGACCTTGACTGTGTTCTTAATCCATCCCACCCAAGATGAGCATTCCCTGCTGCCCCCACCCCGTCCTTCACTCATACATTTTCCTCCACCTGAAGTCCCTTCCTCCCTCTCTTTGCCTGACGAATGCCCAGATGCCCGCTCCCTGCCCTGATGCCCCAGCTCAGCTCTGAGCTCCTGCAAAGCAGGACCTCCATGATCTTCACAAGGCGGCCCCTCAGCCTTTCTGCCTCCTTGACCTTGCCTAAGTCCTGCAGCAGCTGAAGATTTCAGTGTCCAGTGGCTTCCTGTTAGGTGGGGAGCACCGGGTAGCAGTCAGGACATCGGTCCAAGCCCTTGCTGTGTGATCTCAGGGAAGTCCCTTCCCCTCTCTGGGCCCTAGTGTTCTCATCTGTAAAAGACATTCTCCAGGGAGAGTTCCACAGGTGGGCCCTGCCCTTACCTTGCTGAGCCCAAGGATATCCTGCAGATGACCGACCTCTGCCTCCTGACCCTGGGACGAGAAAGTCCTTATATTCAGGAGCCTGATTAGCTTTTGGATAATTAAGAGCTTAATAAGGCCCAGATAATTATCTAGAGGTCCAAAGAACAGAGCCCCGATGTTCACGTGATGCTTCAGTCTGTTCCAATGTAAACAGCCCAGAGGAGGAGAGCGGCTGGGGAGCCTGGGTGGCTGCATGAGGGTGGGCACTGGGCGGGGATTCGGTTGCCGCTCTCCCCCAGACTCGGCGCCTCCCACCAGGCCGGACACATGGACACATGGACACACTGCCTATTTCCTCCAGAAACAGAGAACCTACTGTGTGCCAGGCCTGCATGGGGCACTAGGGGGCGCTGCTGTGAACAAGGGTGTTGGGGCTCCTCCTGGAGCCTACTGTGGGGGATGGGCGTGCGATACATCAACAATCACAGAGCCAGGGCGTTCCTGGGGAGGTAGGGGTGCCCAAAGCCGCTGAACCAGGGGGATGGGGTAGGAAGGGAAGAAAGGCGTTGACACTAGAGCTAAAGACTCCTGACGCAGAGGGCATCGGAGCCGATGCCCGAGGGGTGAGCCGAGGCGGCTCTGCAAGGCAGCGGGCAGTGTCTCAGGCAGGTGCTGGCAACGCAAAGGCCTGGCCCGCGTTGTCTGGACTGTGGTAGGGACCCCTCCCTCAGGAGAGAGAAAAAGAGGAGAGAAGACTTCAAGGTCGCCCGGATGTGCGCCCAGGTGCCTCCATCTCCCATGACCTTGTAAACTAAAACAACTAACTCAATTAGACTGCATGTTTATGTATGTTACCATATATGGGAGACAAAGAAATAGAAAATGTATTAAAAAAAACTATGCCATGTGATGTGGGCCTCTCAGTTCTCTGAGTACAAACCCAACTGAGTGGTGCCGGCAGGAATAAAAGTTGCTTCCTGGAAAGAAAAGCCTCGGGGTCATGACTCTCTGTGCGAGAATCCTGCTACAGGACCATCTGAGACTCACGGTGGGGGGACACCAGGAGCTAACGGCCCAGTGGAGTATCATCAGAGAGACCCTCCTGGAGGAAATGCCAGGAGCTGGGAAATACCAGGTGAGCTTCTCTCTAGGTCCAAACCCAGAGGACAACGAAGGCAGAGTGATCCGGGGCCACACGCAGGCTGGCCCAGGCCTTGGGCGTCCCGCCTCAGGTGTGTTCTCCACGAGGCCCTCAGGGGGCCGGGCTCGGGGCACCTCGAGAGTGATGGAGAGTCCCGGGGGGCTGCTGGAGCCCGGAGGTTTTCCTCATCCACCCCACAGGGAGCCCATAGGTCTAAACATTGGAGGACATTGCTGTGCCCGATGTGCCCATGGGGCCACTGAGGCCGGAGGAACAAGGCCTGACTGAGGTCAGCAGGACGGAAGCCAGGTTGGGACAGGAGGAGAGAAGGGCCTGGGTCGCCCAGCCAGGCTTCATCCTGATCCGAGCCCTGAGCTGAGGAGCCAGTCTACAGATAGCATCATTTTATCCCTGCTGATCCGCCCCCGACTGGAGGGACGGACAAGCCTCCCTTCCCCCGCCGCCCCCCCAGGGCCAATCCACCACCACCACCATCCCCCACCCCCATGTGCTTCAGGTCACCTGGCTTTCCCTGCCTCCCCCCCAGCAGGGCCATCCCAGGTACTGTGGGGAGAGCGAGAAGGCCGGAGAAACCCCGGGCGTAGTTTCAGCGACCTGGACCCAAGCCCCAGCCGCTGTTCCCACAGTGCGGCCTTGGCTGCTGTCTCACCCTCTCTATCGTGTGTGAGGAGAAAAACAATGAGCTTTCTGAGAGGGAAAAAGACCTTCATGTCATCCCCTGTTCCCCTAAGTTGAAAGCAAATTGGTCCTAACCAAGTTCCAATGGCTAAGTAGGAGGCAAGCTCCCTAAAAATAAAATTATTATAGGAAAACACAGTCTTTCCTGGGTCCCTGGGTCACCATGTGGTTTCAGGGTCCCGGGGGGAAGACTGGTCCAGCAAGCTTGTAGCTGGACTTCTCAAAGCCCCTCTGACCCAGCTTTCATTCTGCCGATACTAAAGGTCTAAGAGGGCCGTTTACTGCATCCAGGCATTGTGCTAAGTGTTTGATCTGCACTAGAGCATTTAAAACTTAGGACCACCTCATGAGATGAGCTTTTTGGCAATTTTCTCCACTTTACAGGTGGGAAAACTGAGGCTCAAGGTCAAGCCACTTGCTCAAGGTCATACAGCAAGTGATGACACAACCAGGAGTTGAATCTGGATCCAAGGGACTCCAGATCCCAGGCTAAGACTTGCCAAGGCACATCTGCCCGCCTGACCTCCCTTCTGCGCACCCCAGGATAGCCCTGCCTGGCCCCTAGAACACCCGCCCCACTGCGCCAAAACCAGACATCCCCTGGGACCAGCTGTGGCTGCTACCTCCAGGGAACCCTCCTAACCCCCCGCCTCCCCCTACCTCTCTGACATGGAAGATCGGGCTGGTCCGAAAACTCAGTGCCATCTTTACGCCTCCCTGCACATGCTTTGGGGACACAACAAAGGTGACTCCCCCACTTGCCTATGGGGACTGGTCTCCATGTGGCTTCCTGGGGCTAGGGGCTGGGGCAAGCCCGGGCCAAGCATATGCAAGGGTCAGCAGCTCACTACCCACACATTTATATGCATCTACCATGTGCTGGGCTCTGAGGGAAGCCACAGACACCAAGGTGTCCCAAGGGAGAAAGAGCGAGGGCTATGGCTCAGAGAGAAAGTGTGTGCAAGGTGCGTAGTGGGTGGGGGTTGGGGGAAGCGGCTTGTGAGGAGCCAGACCAGACCTGGGAGGGCTCAGGCTCACCTTCTCTGCCCCACGTGCCAGCAGTGACTGTCTCTCTGCTCTGCATGCACCCTTCCACACTCAGATTCGTTTTGGTGTTTCCCCTTTAGAGTGAGTGTGCCCTCAGCCGCGGGCACAGGAGGGGCGTGCAAGAGGAAGGGGCTTCCTGCACTTACTTAGTCGTGTGGCTGTGAGACTAAGGAAGTGCAGGCCAACAACGGCCCAGAAGGTGACCCTTCTGCCACCTGCAGCCTCAGTCCGGGACAGGGTTTCCACAGCCCTTTCCAAACACACCAGAGCCCTCACCTCATCCACCCCCCACCGCCACCCACCGCACTGGCGCATCCGCTCTGAAAGCCTCTGCCTGCGCTAGTGCCCGGACTCCTGTAAGGACCCCCATGTGTCTGCACGCTGCCGCCAGGTGCCGGAGTAACACCCCGCCTCCCGAGCGCTCATCCCCTCCTCCAGAAGGGACATTTGTTGTAGGACCAGGCACATCGTGGGTACAAACAGGGTCCTATCTGGTTGAGAAAGCTAGTTGGATAAACAGGTAGATATGTGGATGGACAGATGCATGGATGGACAGAGGGAAGGAAGGGTGGTTGGATCACTCACTGGACTGGCCACTTAATAGACGGACCTTATATATGGAGCTTACAATCTTTTTCTAAGCTATTACCTTTCTCTCCTGGTTGGGTCTGGTTTCTTAAAATTTTTGCCTTTCTCGTATTCCAAAGCACCTAGCCTTGGACTTAGCCTATTTTAAGTCCCAATAAAAGTAGGATTAATGAATGAATTCGCTAAGTAAGCAAATGAAATAAGAGCCGTGTTGTCCTGAGCACAATCGCCAGGTTGGATGTTAGGGTCGGGCCCTTCCCTCTCTCAGCTCGGGGGCCCGCACCCCTCCCCACCACCCAGACCCTGGGCTCGCTCCAGGCCCCTCCTGTCACGCCGAGACTTCGGCGTGGACCTGTAAACCCTCAGAGGGGGACCGGCTAGTGTCACACTCTACCAAAAACCTTGCTTACTGGTGGTGGTATTTCAGGCCTTTTGCCCTCAGAGAAACATAAACAAAATGTGAATCCTGTATATCTAGGGAGGAAGGGACACTCTGTCTGGCTAAGAGCTTAGCTTATCAAGGTAAGAAATCACAAGGCTTTGGCTCACCAGGGTTCAGTCCCTTGGTCTTCCCTAGGCCATCCTGTCGTGCGTGAGCCGCTGAGTCTGAAGAGCGTTCAGAAGGAAAGGACTTAGACACACTTGAGGCCACAGGCCCGGGAGACAGACACTTGCCTGTGTCCCAGTAAGCCAAAGACAGGGTGCCGCCCAAGAAGGCAGCACGCTCCCCGTCACCTGAGGCTTGTGAGCCAAGGACACCCAGATGGGGTGCTGGTAATGGAAGAGGGCGCTGGACATTTTATCCCTGGGTCCTGGGAGGGCGCCGTCCTAGGAGTCTGTCACCATCCCACTTGCAGACTTGGCATGTTCCTCTCCTCACTGGGCCTCAGTGCCCACATCTGCCAAAAGGAACCCCACAGCCTGCCCTCCTGACTCATGACGCTCTTCTGAGGTGCTAGGGGCAAGATGGGACATGACACTGGAGAAGGGAAATGCCACCAGCATAGGGCACACTGCTCAAGGTACCACCATGACATTCTTAACTGCCAGCCATCTGTGCCACTCTCCAGGGTCCCTTTACAAAGCATGGGCTTCCTAGGGCAAGGAGGTGAGGGAGTCAACAGGCGTGGATAACAGAGACGTGCTCACACCCTCTTCTTCTGCCAGGTGGCTTTGGTGGCTCCAGGGCCAAACAGGACCCAAGAACTGGACGTAGGCCACTGGCCTCGGGTCTGCACAGAGCTCACTGGGTCTGAATGGAGGTTGCGGCTCAAGAGAAAATGTTTAATTCGAGAGGGGACAGGTCTGTCCAGCCTGGAGGAGCAGTCTGTGGCTCACAGGGATGGAGGGGGTGGGGAAAGGGGGAAGGGAGGGAGGGAGGGGAGCTCAGGCACTCAGTGGAGATTAAACAGCCTGGCTGGATCACCCAGCTTGCCGGTGATGGCTAAATGTGGCTTTGCCTCAGTTTCCCAGGCAGGGAGCTTGTCCCCTCGCAGGTCCTCTGGTGGTCCCATCTCAGTGCTGGTAGAAAAGTCCGCTGGATACCACGACGTAGCCCTGGAGGGCAAGGAGAGCCATGGGCCAGGTCAGGGGCCACATGAGGACCAGGAGGGCCTCCAGCCGCCCCATCAGCCTGGCTCTGAGCTCTTGTTCTGCCACTCCAGCTGCGGGTCTCCTGAGTACCTTCTTTTGCCTCTCTAAGACTCAGCTTTCTGCTGTCACTTGGGAGTGGCAATAGCACCCACCCTGTAGGCCTAGGACAAGGATGCAGCCAGCCAGGGCACGTGTCCCCCGCATTGGGCCAGGGCTAATGTGGACGCCGTTGGGATCAGCACTGTTAAGACCGCTGAGCGTCTTCTCCACGTCCAGGGCTCCCCAGGAGGACCAGGTACCTTCCCTACATCCTCTCTCTCTGTCTTGCACTACAGAAACTGCCCAGGGCCTGCTGATCATCCATCCATTCATTCAACATCTTCATTGAGTCTCTCCTACAAGCCGAGCCCTGTTCCACGTGTTGGAGACCAGCCAGACCTGGGCCCTGCCCACGCGTAGCTCATACATGGTCTGAGGCAGTAGCCATTATTAAATTAAAGCCAACTAAGATTAAATTAAATGTATAATTCAGCTTCTCAGTTGTACTGGCCACATTTCAAGTGCCCAACAGCCACACGCGCCCAGTGGCTAAGAGCAGCTACTGTGTTGGACCGTGCAAATCTCCATCCTCACGGAACATGGTTTTGGACAGTGCTGGGCTAGGGACCTTTGACTTTGCCCAGTTGGCTAGATTTGTGAGTACCATGGCGGACAGGTCAGCCATGGACGCTGCCTGCTTGAGAGAGTCTCCGGGAAATTTTCACTAATAGCCCGGGTCCCAACATGCGCCAATTGTTCCTTTCTGGGGGGCGGGGGAGTGGATCACCTAAGTGCCTTGGGACCATAGTTCTAAAACGACACGAGCATCATCCCTGGAGAAACATCAGTGGGTCCCACTCAGAGGATGTGAATAACACACGCAGATGTTGGGCTTGAGGGACCTTGGCTAAGCTTTCTGTCCTTCGTATGTCTCGTCTAGCGAATAGAAAGAATATTGTCATTGACATCCCAGTGACATGGAAAGAAGTCGTAAGGTCTCACCCTGGGCAGTGAGAATGAATTTCACCCTGGACCCACAGTTTCACATCAGGGCAAGCGATCTTAGAGAGGTCTGGAAGGCCCCTACCCCATCCAGCCTGTAGAGGTTTGTGGATAAAGCTAGAAGAAGCCTGTGTGTTATCTCCCCCAGACACCAAAGGGGTTGTGCCCCGAGCCCAGGGCATTGATCATGGGATGACTGAATGCCCCGAATGTGGCCCAGCGTATTTGATGAGGACCCTTGCACCAGTGTCTCTAAACATCCTAAATTTTCCGTCTCATTACAGCCAAGGATTCAAGGCATGGTCTTGGCAGGTACAGGGGACACCCCCAGGCCTGGCTGACCCGGAGACCCCACAGTTGTCTAGCAGGAAGGGAGGGTGGGGCCTCGCTGAGCCCAGCCTTCCTCCGAGGGTGGAGGAAGCGCGTGTGGTCACACCCGAAGGCTCACCTCGTAGACAAAGACCTCGGGGTTGACGTAGAGGAGGTTGACCACGTTGGGGAGGGTGACCCCTATGCCCAGGAGAGCTGCAGGAGGAGAAGGAGAAACTAAGTTCAGCCAGTAGGCCGCAGCGGAGCGCCATCAGGAGCTGGCCCCGTGCTGAAGTCCTCACGTGCCTGGTGACACTGAGTCCCACACACAGTCCACACACAGGAGTGGGTGCCATTAGTATTATACTCATTTTACAGAAGGGACAACTGAGGCTTAGAGAGAGAATGAAAGAAAACTTGAAAACCCCCCACGCTCTTAATCCGTAGCCCTGGAGGTAGGTAGGGGGACAGAAGGGAGCCTGGAGCCAAGGAGGGCCGGCAGGGGACCAAAGGCCAGCAGGTGTGGAGGGCAGGGCTCACCATTGAGGTGGTCCAGCAGCGGCCTCTTGAACACGGCGTCCATGAGTGGGTGCACTTGATCTGTCTGCAGCCATGTAGTCAGTGGGATGGGGGGCCGCAGGCCCGATCCAGGGAGGGGGGAGAGAGATGGGCAGAGGGGCCACACATGAGCACGCCGGACACAGACAAGCACACAATGGCAGAGGCACAGATAAGGGAGGAGGGCAGGTCACCCTGTCCTGCCTTCTAGCAGAGCCCGGCTACCCCTGGGGTCAGGTCAGCCTTCTGAACATCTGGGCCCCAGACAGACCGGCACCTGACTGACTGGCACTGTGTGCCCAGCAGGTGGCAGGCTGCCTGATGCCAGGGGACTGGCTGCCTTATTGGTGCTGACCAATAGATGGATGGACTGATGGTGGATAGACTGATGGACCGTATTGATTGACAGGTGGGCCAACAAAGGACCACATGGTGGCTCATGGCCCTGCCGTGGCACGTGGCTGAAGGGGCAGCCAGAGCTGTCCAACGCTGGCTTGTCTGATTTACCAATCACCAATAGACTCGGTGATTCTGGGCCTGACCAGTCGTCGGCCACCAGCAGTGACAGGCAGCTAACTGACGAACCCCACCGAAGAACCAAGGTGGCTGACTGGCTGACCAGCCGACAGGCAGTCTGGGAAAGGCAGACGGGCCACTATCCCCAAGAGCCCTCGGACAAAGCTCGATCAAGGTGGTTCGTCCAGGTGCACTCATGAGCGAGCACACGGTTCAAGGCCTGCCCCACCCACTGAAGGGGTGTCTGGACACCTTGGCCCCACACTCACATCAATGAAGCCCACATTGGAAGAGGCCACGGTGAGCTGGAGATCCCTGGAAGAGAAGCAGGAGGGTTAGGGCTGGGCCTAGTCCCCCCCTCCCCCCACCATACCACACCTGCTGCATCCCAGGCTCCTCTGACGGACATTGTGATAAGGGGCTGCAGGCCCATTTCCCAGAGGAGCACACTGAGGCCACTGGCTCCAAGAGGCCTTCCTTACCCCAGCACAGATGTGGTCCCCCGAAGCTTCACCTTGGACACAGAGAGCTGGAGGCTCAGGTTCACAACCTGGGCACGAAGGGAGAGTGAGGTCAAAGAGCGCAGAGCCACAGGGGAGCCTTCAGGAGCCCCCCAGCTGCCCCCCAGCCCCTGACTGATTCAGGTGTTTTTGGAGCACCTGCATAAGCCAGGCCCCGCCCAGAGCACTGGGAGCAAACGCAGTGTGAACGAGACAGACCAGGTCTCTGCCCTGGGGAAACCTCACAGGCCAGGGGAGGAGGTGAACAATAACCAAAGTAACCAGACGAGGTCCTTGCGGAGATGGCAGGTGCCGTGAAGGCAGAGTGGTACCACGAGAGGGCTGGTCCAAAAAGCCTTCCCTGAAAAAGGCTGCGACATTTAAGCTGAGACCTGGAAGATGGGAAGCCAGCGATGCCAAGAGCTAGGGGAAGAGTGTCCTGGGCATGGGGGGGGGGGGGCGCACATGCAAAGGTCCTGTGGCAGGAATGTCACAGCATAGTGAAAGAACAGCAAGGAGACCAGTGTGAACAGAGCAGAGCAAGTGAGGAAAGTGGGGCAGGAAGTGGGATCTGGGGTGTCACCACCCTCCCAGCCAGCCCCACCAGCCCACCTCACTCACCATATCAAAGGAGAAGAGGGATTGGAAAGCCGAGTTGGAAGCCACAGCGCTGACCTCCACGAAGGGCTGCAGCTGAAGCGTGGCATTGTGGGTACGAAGTGTGACCACAGGTGTGGCACCCAGCTGCACCTTGAGCGCCACCGGCATGGGCTTGGGGAACCTGCGGGCCACCTGGGGAGGTGGGGAGGGAGAGAGGGAGGAGGGCACCTAGGGGCAAAGGCTGGGTGGGCTCTCCATGCATCACTCCTCAGACTGCGCAGATGTGACTGGGCGGCAGGCCCCTGCCCTCGGGACGCCCCTGATCTGTGATCTGTGCCAGGAGGGACAGGAGCTCAGGGGCCCAGGGAGCTTGAGAAGGTTCCTGGACCAGGCTAAGGGGCAACCCTAGGAGGCAACCTCGAGCTTGGTCTAGAAGATGAATGAGAGAAAAGGAAGCAGAAAAGGCCCTCCAGGCAGAGGCAGCGCCTGGACAATGGCGGAGGGGGGCGGGGGGAACAGCATCATGTCAGGCAGAAGGAGGGTGGGGCGCTGCTCAGACGGAGGATACAAGGACAGACACTAAAGCCACCGTGGGACAGATATGAGCCAGCAGAGACCCCACAGCTAGAGACCCTCCCACCCCCATCCCCGCTGGGTCTCGGCCCCCAAAATGACCAGAACTGTCACCGACCTCGGGGATGAGCTGGCCCAGCACAGACGTGTTCAGTAGGTTGTCATCCGAATCCTGAAATCAGCCCCCACATCAAGACAGGGCTTAGGGCAGCCACCCCCCCAAGCTAGACCAGCTTTTGCCTCCCCATGACCCCCATTCAACCTTTCCAACAGCCCACCCGTGGCCCCAGATCTCAAGCTGCACCCCCCGCCCCACGATTTGACCTCTGGGGGGGGTCTCCCCAGGCTGGGCCACAGGGTACGCCAGTCCCACATGCCCAGGCAGCAGGTCCAACCCTCACCAGCTGCCCTGTGATGTCCAGGTTGAGGGCCCCAGCCTTCTGCATCAGCAGGAGGACAGAGTCAAACAGGTCCTGGGAGAGGCCCACGGCTGCCATGGCTCCGTCGGTGCCCACATGCAGCGGCAGCATGAAGCGGGTGGCATCCACGGGCAGGACAATGGGCTTGCCCAGTAGGAAAAGGACAGCCTGTGGGTTTGGGGGGTGGTGAGAGGGAGAAAAGCAACGGAGCCTCAGGACGGAGGTGGTTCCGTCACAGAGCCCCGGGCTCTGAGATGCCACCCACCCGTATGGCACACGTCGTCCAGCCCCTCACCCCTTTGCCCACGTGCCCTGCTCCCGCCTGGAAGGCCATTCCAGCTCCTCTCCCTTCAACACCCCTGCTCCTTTAGTCTGAAGACCCCAGAAGCAACAAGCCCAAAGGCCCTGGGCCCTTACGTTGATATCCAAGGAGATGTAGTCCTTCGTGATGTTGGGCACATTGACCATGAAGTAGCGGATCTGGGACTCTGGGCCCACAGGGTTGAGGCCTACACGAAAGCAGGATGAAGGAGAAAAGATGGCATCCTTAGCCCTGCCTCCCAATGCCTCTTCTATCCAGAAACCTCAGCCATGTGACCTCCTTGGCTGGCCACACCCAGGCCAAGAAGCAGAGGAGGTAAGAAAAAAGGCCTCCGAGGAAGCAAACTTAGGTCACAAAACACACGCACCCGAGATTCAGCCACTAGCAACCTGTGGACTCTTGGTGTAGATGCAATTCTAACGGTTCGGGTGTCCGGCTTTCTTAATCAGTGGAAGACTAGAGATCCCAAATTAGAAGGAAGGGGGAGGGTCATTCTAGGCACAAATATGCTCTGAAGAAAGCAAGAAGGAACCACAGGAAAAGAACGGAGCTCACATTTATCGAGTTCTGGACATTTGACTTACACTGTCCCAGCCCCCTCCCCCTGCCCCCCAGTCCTTACCAATTAAAGTGCCCAGGTGGACGTTGAGGCCCTGCACCAGGTTGGAGACGCTCAGGCACAGCTGTGGCAAGACAGAGGCAGGGGCTGGTCAGGATGGCCCTGGGGCCGGAGGGGTGAGGCCGGGAGGGTCTAGGGTCCTAGTCTGGAAGCCTCCCTGCACCCACACACCAAGGTCTGGAATCCCTTCCTTCCACACAGTGGGCCTCTTCCAGCATCTCTCCTGGGCACTGGGGACTCAGAGAAGCTGGGCCCATGGGCATCGAGGAAAGAACGGGAGCAGTGGGACACAGCAGAGGGGACCCTAGCCGGGCCGGGACAGTTGAGGCAGGGCGCCTGCTGCATGGGCCCAGAAGGCCAGCTGGGGGAAGGGTGCTGCACGCGGTGAAGGCAGGCGGTGGTCAGTGAGCAAGACTGGAGTTCCAGGCGCAGTGGGCAGCCAGGGAAGTGTATTACGCTGAGGTCACTGTGATAGAAGGTGGAACAAGGAGAGACTGCAAGGCCAAGGGTGGTACCAGGCCTGGTCCAGGCAGAGCTGGTGGGGCTGGGCCAGGGGAGGCCAGGTGGCAGAGGAGAGGGCCAGGTCAGGCTGTACTGCCTTCAGCCCTTGGGCCTCAGTCTTCCCATCTGCAAGGTGGGAGCGGGGTGGCACTGAGTGGCTTGACTTGGGGTTGTAGGGACCAAATCAGGAGATGGGGTGGGGTGGGAAGGGGCAGAGATGGAGAAGCGGCCCTCCGCCTTAGCAGTGCGACCCTGGCTCCAGGGGACCGTCTCTCACCAAGTCAGCCACAGGCCGCTAATGCCAAGGGCGGAAATAGCGACAGCAATCACAGCTGTCACTCTGCCAAAACTGTTCTAAGCTCTTCACGGATGTTCATGGGCCCGACTCCCCACCAGCGGCCAGAGAGGGAGGCTTACTCTGCACGTCGCATGAGGAATTGGGGGCAGAGGGAGGTTCAGTGACTTGTCTGAGTGTCACAGCCAGGAAGGAGGGGACCAGGATTCAAGCCCAGGCCACACCTGGCTCCAGGGCCCATGCTCTTGTCCACTTCCCCTTTGTCTCATTTTCATAAGCCCCGTGGCCCCTGAAAGCACTGCCTTGTCCCTACGCTCCGGCGTGGAACTGGGGCTGAGCCGGGAGCAAGGGCCTCCCTTCCCCGCAGCCCCAGCCTGGCCTTGTTTCGTCCTCACCGTCACTGCCCTGGCCGGTCCCCTCAGCCTCTTTCCTGCCCTCGTGGGAAAATTGGAGAAGTCTCATGAAGGGCCTTCTAGTTTAGAAAAGGCACTAAGGGTCTCCATGTCCCCCATGCCTCCAATCGCCCACGGAGGCACCGCACTTCCAGGGGCAAGCAAGGGCCTCGCTCCCCGGAGATGTGGCGGGGGGGGGGGGGGGGAGCGGGTTACCTTGTTCCGCAGGACGGCTCTGACGTGCTTCTGCACCAGGGCCAGCGGCCCCGGGGCCACCCTGAGGGAGAGAACGAGAAGACGCTCCTGAGGCCTGGGGCATGCGGTCCGGCCATCTCTCCCGGCAGAACCACGGTCTCAGAGACCAGTGTCCCCCCTGAGCCAGGGGGCTGGTGAGTCCCCTTCCACCTTTTGCCAGGTGCTGGACACGGTGCTGGCACCATTGTCCCCACAGATGATGAAACTGAGCCTCAGAAAAGAGGTCACTGATTTGAAAGTGGCCAAAACGTGATGATAAGGCCAGGCTTGGGAGAGACAGAGAAGACGCTGTAAAACCCAGACTCGGCCCAGTCCTTGGCCCTCTGGCTTCATGGCCACTCAGCCCAGTGAGCTGGGGTGCTTCCTGCTTGGGCTCCAGTTCTCTGTGACACCCCCGGAGGGTCCCTTCCTCATTCTGCGTCTCAGTTTCCCCTCTGAACAAAGGGAGATGGGTCTAAGTTGTTTCTCAGTGGGGATGCATAGGACTGGGGTTCCTTGGGGGTTTTCTTTTAAGTTTTTATATAAATTCTAGTATAGTTAACACAGTGTCCTATTAGCTTCAGGTGTGTAACTTAGTGATGCAACAGGTCCGGACATCACCCTGCGCTCCTCACGGCAAGTGCACTCCTTCCTCCCCTCACCTGTTTCCCCCCCCCCCGACCCGTCACCCCCACTGCTCTGGTAACCATCAGTGTGCTCCCTGTAATTAAGAATCTGTTTCTTGTTTTGACTCTCTCTTTTTTCCCCTTTGCTGGCTTCTTTTGTTTGTTAAATTCTGCATATGAATGAAATCATATGGTATTTGTCTTTCTCTGACTGAGTTAGTCTTGTTTTGCAAAATACTGTCTAATTCCGTCCATCCATGTCATTGCAAATGGTAAGATTTCATTCTTTTTTATGGCTGAGTAATATTCCATAATATTATAGTGTGTGTGTGTGTGTACACTATATCTTCTTTATCCATTCAGAAATTTTTTTTAACTTTTAATGTTTATTTTTGAGAGAGAGAGAGACAGACAGACAGATAGAGAGTGAGGGGAGGGTGGGGCAGAGAGAGAGGGAGACACAGAATCTGAAGCAGGCTCCAGACTCTGAGCCATCAGCACAGAGCCCGACACGGGGCTCGAACCCACGAACCGCGAGATCATGACCTGAGCCGAAGTTGAACGCTTAACCATCTGAGCCACCCAGGTGCTCCTCATTCATAAATGTTGACCCAAGCCGCAGCGCAAGCTCACTGAATGGCACCTCGGGGGAGGGGGAGAGGGCTACCTGTGTTTTTAATGCCATTAACTTCTGGACTTTCCTCTCCGTAAGCAGCCCCTGCCCGTGAGGATGGTGAGGAGTCGTGTGTTA
Source organism: Helogale parvula (assembly GCA_004023845.1). Taxonomy (NCBI): domain Eukaryota; kingdom Metazoa; phylum Chordata; class Mammalia; order Carnivora; family Herpestidae; genus Helogale; species Helogale parvula. The sequence goes on along the minus strand of PJEM01008645.1, from coordinate 11,153 downwards.
CACGTGAAGATTGTGGGACCCTAGATGAACAGATTTATGCCCAGCCCCCAGAGAAACGCCAGTCCCCAGTGCCCACCCAGCTCGCATGTGAGAAGGTAGACATCATGCAGGAGGTGAGTCAGGCTACCTGGGTCTAACCCACTCCACCGTCTGCCAGCTGTGTTACCTGGGCAAGTTACGTAACTGTTCTGTGCCTCCTTTTGTTCCCTCGTGAAACAAGGCAATCCTTACACCTTCCGGTAGGACTACTGTGATGTAGTGAAGGGCTTAGAGCCCGCACTTCGCACTTCGCTCTGGAGGTGAGAGCCACTGTCAGCTCTAGATGCACCCGACTCCCAGGGAGGGTGACAGGTCCCAGCCCCCTGGACCTCAGAATCCCCATCTCTGCAGGGAGAGAGCTCTGAGGCCCCTATGAGCCGCGTCAGGCCAGCATCCTCCCTGAGCAGTATGGTAATGGTGCATTGTCATGTGCGGGGGGCGGGGCGGGGAGCAGTAGTGGGACATGGCCACCTTGTGTGGCCTTGGGCAAGTCCCCCCCCTCCCTGAGCCTCGGTATCCTCAGCCATAAAACAGGTGTGATCCTGGAGGTCTCTTAAGCCCCTTGTGGCAGTTGGATGAAGGCTTGAGCAGGAAACTCGAGAAATGGCAGCGCGGCCGGGATTCTGCAGCGCCCTCACCAGGCACTCACCTGGCACTGCCGTCGGGCACCATGGCGTTGTTGAAGAGCGGGAAGCAGGCAGAGATGCTGACCACCGGGGTCCCGATGGAGCCCTGGGCCACGTGGGCGTCAGCCAGCACTACCACGGGCAGCCTCAGCTCCAGCGGCTCGGGGACACTGCAGGACACCATTCCCGAGCCTGGCAGCACCGCCCAGCAGAGCCCACCCTACACCCCCGCCCCGGCCTGAGCCCGCCCTCCACTTGATGCAGGCAGGCATGAGATGGCCCCACCTGGGGCAGGCTCAGAGCCCTCCACGCTCCACTCAGGGTCACAGACAGTGCAGCAGATGGACTTGAACTCTGGTTCCCCACACCCTCTCACTGTGAGACCCTGGGCCAGCCACTCCCCATACTGAGCCTCAGTTTCCTCTTCTATGAAATGGGCATAAGAGTGACGGTACCTATCTCTCAAGGCTGTGCTGAGCTTTCTACGAAGTGGCCATGTGAAAACGCCCCACGTGGAGGCTGGCCCTGCAAGCACCCATACAATGCTAGTGTCAGCACAGAGAAGTTAAAAGAAGAGATCCCTGTGGATGCCCAAGTCAGCAATCTGGAAATCAAACCCATGTAAAGTGACTGACACACAGAAATAATTCTGATTGCTACATTTCCTGAGCACCTACTATGTGCCTTGTGGTGTGGAAGGGGAGGTGTGATTTAATTATAGCAATGGATCCGTTCACTGCGTCCCTCCCAGCTGGTGCTGCAGGGTTTCATCCCACTTCGCAGAGGAGGAAACTGAGGGCTGCCCGGTGACCCCGCTGTTGAGCAGGGTCCTGGTTCTCAGAAATTCTCTCACTGTCTCGCTCCCCCACTGGAGGGTGGGAAGGAGCACTGGACAGGAAGTGGAGGGCTTAGATGCAGGTCCTGGGAATTGCTAACCCCTTCCCCCCACTCTGACCCTTGGAGCTTCCCTGAAAACCCTGCCGCCCAGCCCCGCCCCCAGGGAGAGTCAGTCACTCACCGAAAGACCTTGAAAGTAAAGTTGGCTGCTACCAACACGCGCACCCCGAAATCGGCAACGAATTTCAGGTGGAAGTGGGACACATGGATGTTCAAAGTCTGGATCCTGCAGGGTAGGAGTGGGGGTCGCAGGGTGGCCCCCAGTAAACCTTGGAATCACCTCTGGGGTGGGTATTCTGAGCCATATCCACACTACTGATGTTATAAAGAAGGACTTTCTGACTTGGAACCAGGGCATGAGGAATAAATAGGTAGTGAGTTCTCCACCCTTGGGGGCATGCGAGTCACTATTGGACAACCGGTTGGTGGGGAAAGGATGCAGAGAGGATTCCCAGCATTTGGCAGGACTAGAATAAGATGATTGTTTGGGTCTTTAGTTTCTGACAGAGGTCGGGAAGTCTTGGGAGGTGGGCTCCACAGAAGGCGGAAACCCCCTCCATGGCATTCTAGTCAACAGCTGTGGCTTGTAGCCCTCCAGGGACAGGCAACTCATCCCCTTTTAAGCTGCCTGTTCTGATCGCTAAGCATTTTCTTTTTCTTTCTTTTTTTTTTTCTTTTTTGAGAGAGAGACAGAGCAGGGGACAGGGTCAGAGAGAGGGAGAAAGAGAATCCCAAGCAGGCTCCATGCCCAGCACAGAGCCTAATCCAGGGCTCGATCTCACAACCATGAGATCATGACTGAGCCGAAATCAAGAGTCAGACACTTAACTGACTGAGCTACCCACATGCCCCCGCTAAGCACTTTCTAACAATCTTTTCCTTTTTTTCCTAAATGAGTCATCTGTTCCCTTCCACAGTAGTTGGAAGTGGGAATTCAGACAATACAAAATGACATAAATTTTAAAAGTCACATCAAAACTCCACCCTCAAACACTCTCACTGTTAGCACTGAGCTGACATCTTTCTGTGACTCTCCGACCTAGAACCTGCTTCTTTTCACTTGGCACCTGCCTTGGTGGCCTTCCCACTTCTACAAACAAGGACACATGTGACCAACTAGAAAACAGCGAGGGCTCCTCGACTCTTGGGCATTTATGTCATTCTCAGCTCTTGGCCGTAAGCCAAGAGCAGTGCCTCAGGCCTACCCTAAGAGCCTCACTGGGGGCCTCCACACCAGCTGCTGCTCTATCGTGTTTTAAAATTTTAAGTGTTTTTTAGTAAGCTGCCATCATTCACAATTGATAGATTTAAAATAAATATATATATATATGTGTGTGTATGTATATGTATATGTATAGGACCTGTCTTGGGTATCCAGAAATCTGGCAATAGTGAATCTGTTCCCACATGGGTGGGGACAATTGGCCCAGCCCCTGGGGGTGTCTGAGTTTGAGATGGCCCCCGTCTCCCCCTGCCTTTGAGTCTCTATTCATTACAGGGGGTGTGGGGGTACTTAGGCTCAGACTTGTGTCTCGACTCAGTGTCTGGCTGTTGGAGGAAGTAGCCCAGCGTCTTGCCAGCCCTGGGGACCCAGGAGCTACAGTCTTGGCTCCTGGGGGCAGAAATCTACTAATTCAGAGGCCCCAGGACTGCGCCCCCCATGTCTCCACCTTGGTCCCAGCTCCCTAATCATCTTGTGACCACTCACCTAAAGGGTGGGCATACCTGGTGGGGGAAGCCCCCCTCGAGCTGGTAGGGAGCACATGGGGCACTTACCTAGTGGGAGGAAGCATCTTTCCCAGAGGGTGGGAGCACTCACCTTGTGGGCTGATGCACCTTTCCATTCCAGTCCAGGAAATACGGGACTGTGACGTTCAGGGCCTGCTGGAGAGGGGCTTTCCCGAGTTCAGACACTGCAGGGCCAGAGCAGGTGAGGTCAGACTGTCCCTGGGAGCCCCGAGCAAGACCGCGCCACCCCCCACCGCCTGCCCTGTGTCTTGGGCAGAGAGGACTCAGAGACTGGAAGGGTCCCGCTTGCTCACGGGCAGGGAAGGGGTGGGGGATACAGTTGGGTCCCCATGAGCCCATCGCACGTGTTTCTCACACAGGGCCCTAAAAGGCATGCCTTTCCCCTTCTTGCCTCTGCATTTCTAAATCTTTTTTTAAATGTTTATTTATTTTTGAGAGATGGAGACAGAGCATGAGTGGGGGAGGGCCAGAGAGGGAGGGAGACACAGAATCCAAAGCAGGCTCCAGGCTCTGAGCTGTCAGCACAGAGCCCGACTCGGGGCTCCAACTCACAGACCGTGAGATCATGATCTGAGCTACAGTTGGATGCCCAACCGACTGAGCCACCCAGGCGTCCCCTGCTTTTCTAAATCTTACTTGTCTGTCCCACTCCTCAAAAACAAGAACATCCTTGGCCCTTTTGCAAGACTCTGATCGAATCCTGTCTCTTTTGGAGACTTCCCCCAAGACCTAGAGCAAAAGGGGCCAGTAGAGTGGGGCAGAGGGCGGAGGCTGAGGATTCTGGAGCCCCCGATTCTGGATACAAATCCCAACTCTGCTACTCACTATCACTGTGGCTGCTCTGTGCCTCACTTTCCCTGTCTGTAAATTTGCAATGATTATAAGGTACTCGTCACACAGATGTCCCTGGAAAGCCTCAATGCTCAGTGGATGTTAGCTTTTACTGCTTTTTGTTTGTGTGATGATAATGACTGTCACTTCTCCAGCGCTTCCTTCAGCTGCTCTGAGTGCTTTGCTTCTCCTCACAATTCTATGACGTCGGGACCACATTGTGCCCGGCTTACGGAGAGCCAAGGACAGCTGGCAAGAGGAAGCTGGACCGGCTGAGGTGCCTGGCCCTCCTGCCCCTGGGCTTCCTTGTGCACCTGTGCTGCCAGGCAGGGGAGGTGCTCATTAAAGCATCTGACATGAGTGGGGTGAAAACGAGAGGTAATGGTGCTAGAAAGGAGCACCAGATGAAGAGTCCAGAGGCCTGGACCCCACTCAGACTCACTGTGGGCACCGGGAAGTCATGCGCCTCTCTGGTCCTTGGTTTCCTTAGACCTGGAGCAGAGGGCCGGCTGTCTCTATGTTCTTGACACCCCTCTCCAGCCTGACCCTCTGTGGCTGAGCCAAGACTCACACCCAGGCCCCTGGACTCTCTGTACAGTGCTCGCCTGACACAGGGCTTGTGAGACGGGATTGGAAAGACACTGTTAAGAAGCCACCCAGCACCACTTTAGAGACAGGTGTGTGCGGTCAGAGCCTCCTGCTGGGTTTTCACCAAGAGCACAGGCAGGTGCACCTGGGATGGCTCTCGGGGACAAAGGAGGCACGACACATGACAGGCAGAGGGAGGAGGGCCAGCGCAAGGCAAGAGGCCTCATGTCCCTGCCTATAATTTCCATGCATGGTTCCGTGTGCCAGTGACAGACTAGCATGGGTCACTGATCCCTTTCACTGCCTGCCTATCTGCCCGGATACAAGGTCCCGGAAGGCCATGCGTGCCAGGGGACACGGCTGCCTCCGTTCGTCGTGGCCGGGGCCACTGAAAGGCCCTCCTACTATCTGGCCTGAGCATCTCACACTGGAATCCGAATTTGGTCTGGACTTGGGGGAAACGGCTTCTGATTTCTCACCCCTGACCCAGCTCTAGTGGGATCCCGGGGGCAACTGGGGGGCGGCTTTTGTCCCTCCCTGGGCCTAGGTCTTCTTGTGCCTTCCTCGGGGAATAAAGCAGGTCTTAGAAGGATGGGGCAGCGTCAGAAGATAGAGACCTTGCCCAGGAGGGGCCCAGAGCAGCGCTGGTCTTCCTCCTGCGAACCCCACAGAGATCTGGCTCCAGGACTGTGCTAGACATGCCTTCCCCCAGCACGCGTGTGTGCACACATACCCTGCCCTGCATGCACACGTGTACATGTGCAGGCTGGGCAGCCACACCTGTATGCACACACCCAGGCACGCGCCATGGCATTTGCACACGTACCAGTCAGTACACACGTGGGCACATCTCCATGAATTCTCTGGCTTACACGCAGACACACACAAGCAAAAGCCACTCACATCAACCGGTGCCCACAACACGGGGGCACATGCGCACACGCGTGGTGGACAGGACATGTACCCCCCTCATCAGCGCTTGGTCAGACATGATCTGGGGGCCAGGGACACCCGGCCCAGGGGATAAAATCCAGGTCCTGTGGGGCTTTTGAGTTCACAGATCCACACGCACACTTGGGGCTGTGCACCCACTCGCGCACGGACACACGGGAGAGCCCAGCAGCACGCCTCTTACCGTAGCTCAGCGCGGCCTTGTTGAGTCTGACGACGGTGCCTGGCAGGGAGGCGCCGACCGCGGGCAGCAGCAGGGACAGGAGCAGGCCCAGCCTGCATGCCGGAGCCATGGCCGTCCTGGCCCCGGCCCCCCCAAGAGCTCTGGGCTGGGGTGGGGACAAGCATCAGAGAGCTTGTCCAGAACGTGCCCCCACCTCCCCTGTTTGATCCCAACCCCAGCCTGGCAGCCGCAAGCCCAGTGCTAATCCCAGCCCTACCCGAGACCCTTGCATGTCAGTTTTGCATCTCTGCCTTGGGAGGTATCACCTTCCCCGCCTGCTTCCTCAGGAACCACAGCGAGATTTGGTCTGGAAGGGCCCAAGGCCCAGAGAAGACATGGCCTTGCCTAAGGCCACACAGCAAACTAGGGCTGGGGTAGGACCCAAGCCATGCCAGAGGAGGCGGAGGAGATTCCTGGTTAGGAAGACCGAGAGCAGCTTCCGGCCCGAGGAGAGAGCCCAGACCCACCACCCCAAGGCCCAAGGCCGTGCTTCCTGATGCCAGGAGTCCAGCGCCATGTGACAGCCCATCCTAGTGTCCAGCTATTCGAACCCAGCCAGGGGAAGACCCTCATCCTATCCTGGACCAGGTGAGGATTGCCCTAAATGCAGGTCTCGAGCATGGCCCCCCAGCCCCTCCAGACCCAGCCCAGCCAAGTGGATGGATCTGTGTCTGACTTAGCAATGAAGGGGCCACTGCTGAGATGGGCTAATGGAGGCCCAGCGAGGTGGCACTTGCCCAAAGTCCCACGACAAGACTGGGGATGGACCCTTCTGGAGAAGGTGCTTGGAAGCAGTATTCCCATTAAACAGATGGGGAAGTCAAGGTTCCTCTCTGGAGGGGTGCCAGCCCCATTCCCATTCCTACCTCGGGTGATTTTCTAGGACCGGTGGATTCTTGGCCCATGGCAGGTGCGGAAGCTGTTTTATGAGGCTCCCAGGTGTGCGGCGCCCACTGCGAAGGGACCCAGGGAGGGGCCAGTTTGCTTGTGGTTGCGATGTTTTCCCTGCAAACATGACCTTTGCCAAAATGTCTCATCCTCCGTGTGGTGGGGCTGCCACGTAAGCGGGCTGCTGTGAGCGCTGCAGGACCCTGGCGGTGGCCGCCCTGGGCCTCCTCCGCCAGGAGATTACTGGAAAGAGGACCACCCTTAGGAGGCCCCCTCAGCACCCCAGCCAGGCCTGGCCAGGCCCAGGAGGACGTGGGAGCCCAAAGTCAGGGACACGACTCGATGACCTCTCAGGCCTGGGGGCTCTAAGCTCTCTCAGAAACATGGTCATTTCAGGAGGAGCAAGAGGCTACCTGAGCCCTGACCCCAGTCACTGACTGAGCCCTGCTCCTGGCCACACATTGAACCGTAACTCAACGGGCAATGGACGAGAGGCTGCGCGGATGACCGAGCCCTTGTTACTTAACACCCCAGGCTGTCTCCGAATGCGCACTCCCCTCACCGTGGCTGCAGCCCACCACCTCTTCCCGCAGTACGAGCGCCAGGCCCCACCTCGGCCGTCTGGGGCCCACGGAGCTGTGTGTGTACATGAAGAGGTTTGCGTATGTGTGTGTATAAGGGTTACGTGTGTGTTCTATGTATGTGGTTGTGTGTGCAGTTGGGTAATAATTACCAGCATCAGAGGGCAATGTGTGTGTGTGTGTGTGTGTGTGTGTGTAGTGTTAGGTGCGGGTGTGAGTTCACGTGTATGGGTGAGTAGCTGACTGTTTCCTGGCATCGGGAGGGTGTAACGTGTCCGTGTGTGTACATATATTTGCACACAGGAAGCGACAGCATAACCGCAGGAAAAGCCCCTCTGTTCCCCTGTGTGGCTCGGCTGGGGGGACCTGGAGTCTCCCCCACTCCAGAGCCCTTCACGGCTCCCACCGACTCCACGCCAGCCAAATACCAGGCCCAGAGCCCACGCCCACCCTGTGCCGGATCCCCACCAAGGACTGCAGGACTGACAGGGACCACAGACATCAGCAAGCTTTCCTCTGAAAGGACGGAGCTCTCCTGCCCTGTTCATATGCCAGCCACAAGCTCCCTAACATCCTACTCCTGGCCTCCGGGCCCTCGCTGTAGCCGGGCCAAATAGCAGACTCCGTGGAGAGGGGCACAAATATTGACCAACGCCACTCTCGGTGTTTGCTCTCAGCACGAACACTTCCTCTTCCTCGACGCATCCAGCACGGGGGATATTGACTGACGACCGGTGGCTACATACGAGGCCGAGTCTCCCCAGCCCCTCCTCCCTACGGCCATGGCGAGCATGGGCAGGCACCTGCTACATGCGTGGGGTTCCGCCAGCCCTTTACCCTCCTCCCCAGGGACGGGAGCTGGCTCTGCTCACGCCTGTAGCCGGTGCCTGGAGCATACCAGGTGCTCAGTAAATATTTGTGCAATGAATGCATGCCTGTACAACTGAAAGACCCTTGGAACAATTAATAGGGGCAGCATTTCAGGGCTTCCCCTTCATCGAATATTCTTACGGGTACTGTATCCGTTTCCTATTGCTGCTCAACAAATTACTACAAACATCGTGACTTAAAACACACTTTCTCGCCTCATATCTCGGGAAGTCAGAAGCCCAGACTCCACTTGGGCTGAAATCAAGGTATTGGCAGAGCTTTGTTCCTTTTCAGAAACTCTACGGGAAGATTCGTTTCTCTGCCTTTTCCAGCCTCCAGAGGCTGTTTTCACTGCATGCCTGATGGTCTCTTCCTCCTCTTGCAAACCAGCAAGTTGGGCGGAGGGCTCCTCGTGTGGCCACCCTCTCCCATCTGCCTCCCTCTGGCATGGACAGGACCCTGATTACACGCGCCCGCCTGGGTGAGCTAGATATTTCCTATCTCAAGGTCCGCTGATTAGCAACCTTAATCGCATCTGCTAGCATCAAATCTTTGTTCTGTAACCTCACACGTGAACACGTTCCGGTTTTAATATGCCGGCCTCCCCTCAAGGGACCGTTACTCTGCAGACCGCCGGAGCCTAGCCTACAATTTGCGCAATGACCACCAAGGGGCAAAAGTGAGTTCCTCTTAGCTTCACAATCCAAATAAGCTCTCCGTAGGCAGGGCTGACGGAAACAGATAGCCAGACATTTCTGCTCTGCTGTGTTTTTATTGTTCTCCGGGGAAAGTAGAACTTGATTAAAACAACCACCTTGCCAAAGCGGGTGGCGAGTCTGGGAAGCAGAAGGCAAGAAGGGGTCTGGGGGCAGGAACAAAGCATAGCCTGGATACGGGAGCCTCAGTTCTGGCCCCTGCCCAGGCCCTGAGATCCTGGCATGGCCCTTCCCGTCTTGGGGCCTCAATTTTCTCATCTTAAAAGTAGAAAGGGGGACAGAATGGCTTGGCCAAGGGGAAGTTCTGGGACCAAGCTGGAGACCAGGCAGAGCCCCCCGCCCCACTCCTTGCTCTGTGAGGTCACAGTGGCCACGGCTTCACTTGACCTGGCTAGATGCCACATGGCACCTTCCAGGGAACACTAGGAGGTGGCGGCAGTGACTGCCTCTTCCCCTTGCCGACTCCCAGAGAACCCCAGCACCGTTTCCCTAGATTTCCTAGAGAAGAAGATTGATGCCGCGGTCTCCCAGGAGCCCCAGGGACCCGTGTAACCCGCCTCAGGGTGGCAGGCCGAGGAGGTGAGGACAGCAGGCCCCGCTCACCCACCCACCCCCCACCCAGTTCTTTGCGGTTTACAAAATGCCACCCCTTTGCCCTCTCCTTGGGGGTGAGCAGGCATCACCGGCTGCCCTTGACAGAGGCAGCTGCTGAGGTCAGAGAGGTCCGATTATGGCTTTCCTGAAGTCTCCCAGCCAAGTGAGTGGTGGGGCAGTCACCCTTCAACGCATGTTTATTGAGCACCTACTGTGTGTGGGCACTGAGCAGGGGGCTGGGGGCATGGGGCTGTGCCAGGCGGGTGTGCTTCCTGCCCCCACGGAGGTCACAGTCCAGCGAGGTAGATGGTAAATGGGGAAACACACAGCTCTGCCATCCATCTGCCTACTCTGGGCCCCCAACATGGGGTGTATATCCCAAGAGACTGTACAAAACGGGTGCCTGGGTGGCTCAGACAGTTAAGCCTCTGACTTTGGCTCAGGTCATGATCTCACGATTTGTGGGTTCGAGCCCCACACTGGGGTCTGTGCTGACAGCTCAGAGCCTGGAGCCTGCTTTGGATTCTGTGTCTCCCTCTCTCTCTCTGACCCTCCCCCGCTCACACTCTGTCTCTCTTAAAAATAAAATAAAAACATTAAAAAACTTTTTAAAAGGAGGGTATACAAAACAATCTTCTGGGGCGGTGGGGGAGGGGACAAAGCATTAGAACTTCAGTGTATTTTTACCTCATCCTCTTTTAACTTCTAGTTCTCGAGAATGTATAAATATTGGAAAAAGTAAATATGTTAGCACAGTTGGAGCTCTACACATACATATGTATACATGGCATTATATCTATAATGGCTTCATAAATTAACGTAAAAACATCGGGGGAGTATGGTCATCAATGTTGGGAGACTATTGCCTTAAGAAATAAAGACAGTTGTTATCTCACATAGCAAGAGGTCCCAAGATGTGTGCGGCTCCAGAATGTGTTAATTATGCAGACCTGCAGTGACCCCTGAGATCCAGGTCCCTGTCGTCTTTTTGCTCTTCCTGTTGGCGTACTGGCTGTCCAGGGGCACGGAGAAGCATGGGTGCACGGAGGGTGGCGTTGCTTCCCATGGGTCTCATTTTAGCAATGAGAAAGCATCTCCCCCAAGTACCAGACCTCTACACCCAGCGCACTCCACACCTCCTTCCTGGCAGCTTCCCCCGGAGCCTGTCACCGCAAAGGGACTGGGGGGATGACAGCAGGGCTTAGATCGATCGATCTGGATTGCCTAAAATCACACGGGGCGGGAGCGGCTGAGGGACCAAAATCAGCCTCCCACCAGCGAGGGGAGAGACTGGCGTTGAAGCGATAACTCAAAGTTACCACTGCAGCACACTGAGTCCTTTCCTCAAAAGAGACTTGCGTCTGGGGTCAGTCAGACCTGGGTATGGCCCTGATTCGCGGGCTGGTAGTCTTGGGCGAACTTGTCTGCAGCTCAGTCTCTCAATCTGGAACATGGGAACACCACGTTTCTTGCAAAATTATCAAATGCGATCGTGAATCTTGTCACCCCCAGGGCGGCCCAACGAGGCCGGAACACCTGCAGGACGGCGGGGGGCGTTTTGTCAAACGCAGGTGAGCAGGGAGGGAGGGGGGAGCCCTGA
>PJEM01008644.1:0-80058 GCA_004023845.1 Helogale parvula | reverse complement strand
TCCAGGCTCTGAGCTGTCAGCACAGAGCCCGACGCAGGGGTCAAACCCACAAACCACGAGATCATGACCTGAGCCGAAGTCGGAAGCCTAACCTACGAAGCCACCAGGGCGCCCTCTACATCTCTATTTAAATGAATGTTCGCGGCCTTAGGGCCCTGAATGGAAGCAACCTGCAACACCTACAACGCTACGGAATCTCTGCATCTCCAGGCCTCCCATCCCAGGGTTTCTAGTGGCTGACCCTCTCCGGCACAATATCTCCCAGCACTAACGCGTGAAATAAGAGGAGCATTACTTAGGCAGAAGCGAACTTCAATGCCAGCAACTGCTCAGCTACTTACCAGACATGCTGCCTCTATATATCACTGAGCTAATTTTTATTTATTTTATTTATTTATTTTTTTAAATGTTTTATTTATTTTTGATATGGAGAGAGACAGAGCATGAGAGGGGGAGGAGCAGAGAGAGAAGGAGACACAGAACCAGAAACAGGCTCCAGGCTCTGAGCTGTCAGCACAGAGCCTGACGCGGGGCTCGAACCCACGAACGTGAGATCTGACCTGAGCCGAAGTCGGAGGCTTAACCGACTGAGCCACCCAGGCGCCCCAACTGAGCTAATTTTTAGACCTCAGCTGGCTGACCTGTGAAGTGGGGAGAACACTTCACCTGCCTCAAGGCAGGGGAGCGAACCAGGTGATCTCTTGAGGTTCCTTCCAACTCTATCAAGGGCATCAAAGGAAGAGGAGTCCAAAGAAAAGAGAAAGGGTAACCTGGTATGTCATAATACTGTTTTTTTTCCTCCTTTAAAGAGAAAATAAAAGGAAAAATAAGATCTAAAAAGGGTTCCTAAAATGAAGAACAGAAAATTTTAAAAGCCCTTAAAAGGCTCTTAACAAGTCTTCCCGATCCCATTCTTGTTCTCACAGAGCAGCCAGAGTGGAATCCACTGAAAACAAAAATCAGTACGGCTGATACTGCACAAAGGTCACATATCTCCCAGGGTTTCCCACCACTCTTTTTTTTCTTTTTTATTAAGTTTAGTTATTTTGAGAGAGAGTGCTGTCAGCGGACAGCCTAATGCAGGGCTCAATCCCAGGACCCTGGGATCATGACTTGAGCCAAAACTAAGAGTCGAATGCTCAACCGACTGAGCCAACTGGGCACCCATCGCACCACTCTTAAAACAGTTAAGTGCTCGGGGCGCCCGGGTGACTCAGTTGGTTTAGCATCTGACTTCCGCTCAGGTCATGATCTCACCACTGTGGGCTCGAGCCCTGCGTCGGGCTCTGTGCTGACAGCTCAGAGCCTAGACCCTGGAGCCCGCTTTGGATTCTGTGTCTCCCTCTCTCTGCCCCTCTCCCGCTCCTACTCTCACTCAAAAAAACAAACAAAAAAATTAAAAAAATAAAAACAAGGAGCGCCTGGGTGACTCAAGTCTGAATTCACCACAGGTCATGATCTCACCACTCATGGGTTCAAGCCCCACATCAGTCTCTGAGCTGTCAGCACAGAGCCCGGAGCCTGCTTTGGATAATAAATAAACGGTGAAAAAGAAAAAGAAATATAAACAAAAAGAAACAGTAAGTCCTTACACAGGCCACAGGACTTTACCTGTTCCTCACCTTGCTGCCCCTGCCTTCACCTGCTACTGCTCGGCCCACCCAGCTCGAGTCACAATGAACCTCTGCGGCTCCTCTCCCTCACCAAACTCAGGCTCCTCTCAGATCCTCTGCACATACGGCCCCTCTGGCTGGAACGCTTTCCTGACTCATGTGGCTCACCTCTCCTCTTCACTCAGGTCTCTTTTCAAATACTGTCTTATCCCAGGCCTTCCGCGATTGCCTTATCTAAAAACAACATTCCCAGTCCACCTCTACGCTCTTACCCAATTTTAGCTTTCCCTCATGGCATTGGCTACCTCACAACATATATTTATTGTGTTGCTCTCTCTCCCTTACAATATAAGCTCAATGAGGGTAAAGATTTTCTGTTTCCTTCACTGCACCATCTTCAGATCCCAGAACAGCTTTGGTCCACAGTGTATGTTCAATAAATACATGCTGTATGAAGGATCAAACAGTAAAATTTTAAAAAATAACCATAATAATTTAAGAATGAAATTACTCTGAATTTGTATTCAGAATGCAAATGGGCCTGAATTCTGGCTCGTCGGTTGCTTGACTCTGCTCGGCAACCATACAGGCGGGCACGATTTCATGAACAGTTCCTGAAATTCTAAGAACCAGCTTACGGGGTGCCTGGCTGACAAGGTTGGTACCGCATGCCACTCCTGATTTGGGGTCGTATGTTCAAGCCCCACATCAGGTGTACATGTTACTTTAAAAAAAAAAAGCTTTACAGAAAAACACATCTAGGGGGGTTTAGGTGGCTTAGTTGGTTGAGAGTCTAACTCCTGATTTTGGCTCAGGTTGTGATCTCATGGTATGCTGAGATCGAGCCCCAAGTGCTGTCAGCTCAGAGCCTGCTTGGGATTCTCTCTCCCTCTCTGTTCATCCCCAGCTCATATACATGTGCATATGTGCTCTCTCAAAATAAGCTCACTTAAGAAGTAAAAGAAAAGCACGTCTGTGTCATCCTAGAGGTACAATGCTGACCCCCAGCTTTGCAGAGAAAGGACCTGGGCACTGCGCACACCGTCCTCACCACTGGCACCTCCGACACCCATCTGTCCAGCCACCACGCTGGAAGGACACAGGGAAAGAGGAGCACCCTGAAAACGCCCCCCTGGAACCATTCAACCAGCTGACAGCAAAAGGGGACCCTGTAACCCATTCCAAAGCCCCACAGAAGAGCCACCACCCTCACTCTTATCCTGTGGGGACGTTGCAATCCGGTGCTTATAAATCAAGAACCAGCATTAGTGTTTTGAACTTAAAAGAAGTAAACGAAGAGGAAAAGACAAAAATGTGAATCACAGTTGGAATCTGACTCCTTGTGGGCAAACAGCCTAACAACCATTTCCTGAATCTGCTCCGCTGCCTTATTTGCTCCCTCTTTCGCCCTTACCCTTCGTACTACACTCACGCAGGGCTGGTAACCGGAGGATAATCACGATACCAGACCCGAGTCTGCTGTCTGCTCCGTGATTCCCCGCAGGACCGCCAGGGGGCAATACCAACACACAGGAAACACCCCGCTGGCCCGCGACATCCCCACTCTTAACAGTGCTCAACGGAGACCAGAGCGGGCGCACCGAGCTGGTGCTTACATGGCAAAGAAGAAACAAAACCCACTAAGTCTTTCCAATTAGAAACATCATTCCTAATAGCTATTTTCAAATTTGAGGGGTAGGAGTGGGAAAGAAGTGGTAAAAGAAAACTTGGGTTCATCTAAAAGTAATGTCATTTTTATGTTTTTTTATCTTTAATGGCTAAAACTTAACACAGTTTTTTTTTCCTGTCTTTAAATACTTCCTTTCTTTAAAATCCCAGGGCCCACGTGAGTATGATGAGTCTGACCTGACGGAACATACCAAAAGGCTCTATGAACTGGTAAAGTTTTTCGGCCACCGCGATGGCTTCCGTGTGCTGCCGCAGATGATACAGAATGACGGCCTGATTGTAGTACAGCATGCTGTTCTCCACATCGTCGAGGCCGTCCATTTCCTCCACGGCCGAGTGGACCTACGACACAGTGACCACATGTGTTCTCAGAACACAGGGCGATGAAGAGCGGAAGCGAAAGAGGCTGGATGCTGGGACACGGGCCAATGTTTCTTACTCTGAGTTTTTCCACATTTCCAACAGAACTTACAGGTTTTAATTATTCTAGTAAAAATTACTTTATAATAATAAAATTCCATTAAGAAAAACACTTTCATGGGACTTTATGCAGACCAGGCAGGTCTGTTCCTTGTTGGAAGGTCTGGTTCAAATCTTGCTCCTCCTCCTCCTGGCTCTATAAATGAAAATTACTAGGATCCCTAAACCCCAGTTCTACAACTGAGATTACAAGTACGTATCTAAAGAGCTGAATGTGAGGATTATAGGAGATAAAACATAAAGAGCACTTATTATGGAATTTGGAATCACGTAAGAGTTTGATAAATATTGGCCATTACTCTTTTTTTCTTAAGTTATCTCTATGCCCAACATGGGGCTTAAACTCTCAACCCTGAGATCAAGATTTGCATGCCCTACTGACTGAGCCCGCCAGGTGTCCCTCTTACTCTCATTTTCATTGAAGAATGACTTTACTCCTGTAGTCAGGAAGAGCCTCAACAGGTAACTCGTTTCTAACTATACCTGTTTAGGGTGATACTGTAGAGGACCTTTACTCCTATAACAAATGACAAAGAGCCTGCAGGGGTCCCTGATTTCTAAGTAGATCACATTTTAAGGTGACACTTTCCTGAATAACGGCACTCAGGAACACAGGGCAGCGGCTCAAAAAGGCCTTGAAGCAGTAATCAGGGTCACAGCCCTAGAGTCCAAGAAGGCCGGGTTCATGGAGCTCTTTACACTTAAAGAGTTTTGTGTCTTTGGGCACTTTACACAAGCTGCCTGTACCTCAGCTTTCCCATCTGTAAAATGGGGAAAATGGCAGTGGCTGCGGCATAGGACAGCTGGGAAGAGTAAGTGAACTGCCGCATGCAAAGGTCTTAGCGGGCCCCTGTTACATAATGAGCAATACACGTCTGCCCTCCGATCCCGCCTTCGGCGGCGGCATCTTCATCAGCCCCCTTGACTATCAAAGCTCTAGTGCTGTGACGTGAGAAACGCTGCTGTTACGACCGACGGCCAAGGCAAGCGCCACGCAGCAGGTAAACCCAAAGGTCCTCTGTGCGCTCCGTCAATCGTCTCCGGACCCAACCCCACATCATTATAAACAAGCACATCTTCGCAGGTGTAAGGAAGATGGGCTCAGCGGCTAAGCTTCTTCACATATTTTCCCTTCAATTTTTTTTCAAAACTCCAAAGCTCATTCAGGTCTGGTATATTAGTCTCTTCTGTTCAAGTTAGAACATAAATTACACAACATGACATTTCATTTCCTGGAATAGTAATTTTATACACATAAAATTAATGCAAGTGTTTTAGATACATTAGAACTTGTGCTATCAATATCCGAGAAGTCATATTAATTTTCATTTCACGATTTAGAGAATACCACGATATTTTTATAGCTAAATTCATTTGTGTATCACCTGATTCTTCAGTTGGTTAAGTGTTTGTCTCAAACTGTCTGTTGTCATTTGGTTACTTTTAAAAAACTCAGCCACTGCTGTATTCAAAATTATTTTGTAATCGTCTTTGTTTACTTCTTGTAGGCAGGCAAGGTGTTGCAGACAGGCATCATAATTTCCAGCCTAAAACAGACAAAAATTACCTGTTACCCTTAAAACTAGACATTCATTTACAAATATGTTTCATCATCTCTGTTTGGAAAACTCTTTACAAAGACAGATCTAATTCCCCTAAATATACTAATTAAAGTCACTAAATGAGGCAATATTCATGTTAATTAAGAAACTGGGATATGTCAGTTATACCTACTCAAAGTTAGAAATTATAGATATTTATTTCCTAAGACTCAGGCTCTACCACCAATATGTGTGTAAGACACACACAGACATGCAGGCACGTCGGATGCCTCTGTATGTGTATGAAACCACATGACACACACATACACAAACATATCTATGTGGAGAGTGGATAGGGCTAGAATGGTCTAATAGCTGAAGAATTTGTTGGCTAAGAAATGTAGTATGATTAATTATTCAAAATTTTAATTTCTAGTAAATATGCTCTGAATACCAAGCATCAAATTCTTCTGCTTACATGTATGTAACCTGATAGTCAAATAAGGTTTCCATTCATATCACTTAGTGTCAGAAAATTTAAACTTTTGACAAGAAATTTTTGGGGTTCCATTTGAAAGAACACTCAAGAAACTGAACAAAGCAGTGAACTTAAAAGGTCTACCCATATAATTACAAACCTAAGTTTAAAAGTCTAAAAAACACTTTAAGAGTTAACACATTTATGAAACACAAAAACTTTGGAATGACTCAAATAACTCCCATTCCCTTTACCATATTTAACTCTAATTTTTAAAAATTTTAAACAAAATCTACTCTCTAAACTTAATTCTTGAATTATTACAGAATGAAGGTTATAAACAAAAATTCATTGTGAAAAGATTCATCTTTGACAGATCCTAAAAATGGAGCCGGAAAGAGGCCACGGCTCACCGTGAACGCCTGGAGAGCGCTGGTGGACAGCTCCTTCTCCTGGTCAGTGATCCCAGACTGCTGACTGGCCCCTTCGTGCCTCTCCGCACCCTGATCTGCAAGCACACAAGTTTTGCAGTTCTTTAGAAATAAAGGTGTCCAGTGAGTACGCCTCTGCTGGTCTTCTTCCTGATGAAGTTGCTGTGGCTAGGGCTCTCTCAATTACAATGACGCATTAGTGTCCCAAGGAAGGCAGAAGCCACTCCTGCAAAAACTTAAAGAAATGTTTCCCGTAGCCACGCTCAAGCACAATGAAAACCCCCCATCACTTAAGAAAGGATAACAGCTCCGTCTGTCAGGACTGAAAATACTGTGTTCACTTAAGACATTAGATCTGCCCCCAGCAATATATACCAAAGTCCCACAGGGGCGCCTGGGTGGCTCATTCAGATGAGTGTCTGACTTCAGCTCAGGTCACGATCTCACGGTTCCTGAGTCCACGCCCTGGGTCGGGCTCTGTGCTGACATCATCTCAGAGCCTGGAGTCTGCTTTGGATTCTGTGTGTGTCTCTCTCTCTGCCCCTCCCCCACTCACGCATGCGCTCACTCACTCTCTCTCCATCTCTCAAAAATAAATAAACTTTAAAAAAATAAAATAAACCAAAAAAAAAAAAATTCCCACATATCCAAGGAACTTGTGGCTCCAGGCTCTGGAGACACAAGAAGATTATAGATACATACACAATACCTTCAAAAAGTTTATAATCCATCTGGAACATGCTACACTAAGAAACAAACCTGAGCATTTGATTTTATTTAAAGGAAAGAACAGGCAACAAAGTTATAAAAGTTACTACGAATAAATACTTCCTGGTAAGCACATCCTCAGAACCCGCCCCCGAAAAACAGCATCCAGTGCATCAAGGGACCACAAAAAATGTTAAACCCTTTAAATCTGTTTTTAAACAGGTTTCAAAATCTTTCAGCCCTTTTCACATTTATTCAATGACATAATAATAATTAAGGCACTGGGAATGGGAGTGGAAGGAAGGGGACGAAAGTGACAGTGCCTTGAAAGCTCTAGCCAGCTGTAATGCTATGTGTTATTTTAACTTCATTTAATCTCAAATTAATCACGACATTCCTTGCTCCGCCCTGAAGTACTAAACTCAAAATACACATTGTACTTAATCAAGCTCAGTCTTTAAAAACGGTCTTTTACAATTTATAAATATTTTCCCACTTAGAAAACTTTCTTCTGATAAAAAAAAAAAAACCCACCAGGGCACCTGGGTGGCTCAATAGGTTAAGTGTCTGACTTTGGCTCAGGTCATGACCACACAGTTCCTGGGTTTGAGCCCTGGGTTGGGCTCTGCTCAGAGCCTGGAGCCGGCTTCAGTTCTGTCTCTCTCTCTCTCTCTCTCTATGCCCCTTCCCTGCTCACACTGTCTCTTTTGCTCTTTCTCTCAAATAAATAACATTAGTTTTCTTTTTAGAAAAAGGACATTCTCCTACATAACCAAAACAAAACGGTCACAGTAAGAAAAGTAACAATAATTCAATAATATCATCTACCAAATGGTCAATTTCCCTGATTGTTCTAAGAAATGTCTTGTAACTTTACTCTTCCTTCCCAGCTCAGGTACCAAGCAAGGCTCACATATTCCCCTTAAATAGCTTTTTAACTCCAGAGCAGGTCCTCACCTTTCACTGCTCATCAAGTCACTATTTCTTTTAAAGAGTCTAAGCTGGGGCACCTGAGTAGCTCAGTTAAGCCTCCGCTCTTGGTTTTGGCTCAGGGCACGATCTCACGGTTCCTGAGATAAAGCCCAGAGTCAGGCTCCAAGCTGAAAGCACGGAGCCTGCCTGATTCTCTCTCTCTGCCACTCCCCCTGCTCATGTGCCCTCTGTCTCTCAAAATAAATAAATAAACAAACGTAAAAAAAAAAAAAAAAAGACAGTCTAAGGTAGTTACCTTGTAGAGTGTTCGTATTCTGGGTTTATCTGATTATTTCTTCATGTATTTAGTCTAACATTTATGGCAAAAATATTATATATGTGATATGAATACTAGTCATTCTTAACAGTAATTGTTTTGAGAGAGAGAATGAATGGGGGGTGGAGTGTAGATCCCAAGCAGGCCCCACACCCCAGCACAGAGCCTAATGCATTTCACATCATGAGGCTCCATTTCACATCATGAGATCATGACCTGAGCTGAGATCAAGAGTCAGACACTTAACCAGCTAAGCCACCCAGGTGCCCCCAATATTTTAATTTTGTTTTAAAAATCTGCCTTAAAAAATTTTTTTTAAACATTTATTCATTTTTGAGAGTGAGAGAAACAGAGCGTGAAAAAGGGAGGGGCAGACAGAGAGGGAGACACAGAATCCAAAGCAGGCTTCAGGCTCCAAGCTATCAGCACAGAACTGGATGCAGGGCTCGACCTCAGGGACCCTGCAGGATCATGACCTGAGCCGAAGTAGGACGCTTAACTGAACCACCCAGGCGCCCCGCCTTTTGTTTTAAAAAGGTGACTTTTAAGACACCCGGGTGCTCAGTCGGTTAAGCAGCCAACTTCAGCTCAGGTCATGATCTCATGGTTCATGGGTTCGAGCCCCATGTCGGGCTCTGTGCTGACAGCTCAGAGCCTGGAGCCTGCTTTGGATTCTGTGTCTCCCTCTCTCTCTACCCCTCTCCCACTCAAACTCTGTCTTTCTCAAAAACAAATGTTAAAAAAAAATTTTTTTTAAAAAGGTGACTTTTATGCTTCAATTATCTCCCAAAGAATATTCTGGGTTTTTAGCTTCACTTACCAACAAAAGCCCCATGCACCATGAACGAAACACCAATAGAAAGACATAGGACCACGGCATAAATATGACGCAGGGGCTGCAAACACAGGTATGTGCGGGTGATGCCATCATGTATGATTCAAAATAAAGAATTCTTTAGACTGTCGAAATCTCACAATGTCTGAATTTATTTATACAAGAGGTTTTTTTCCCCCCAGACAGAATTGTTGCTTCAGCCTGGAATCTAAAGACCTCCAGAGCTTGAAGCCAGGTAGAAAAGTGGGGATAAGAAAACCCTCCTTGGAGTTACCGGGAGGCATCATGAAGAGCAAATGGGAAGTGATGAGAACGTGTCTGGCAGAGCGCGTCCCCTTGTGCGGCACGGTGCTGCAGACTTACTATTTCAACGTACACGTGGTAGCACGGGGTGGGGGGGGAACACCTGGAACTGAAGTAAGACCAAAACTCTAGTGCCGCTTCTGAAATGAAATAGTTGATACAGAAGCGGAACTGGGGCAAGTGTCAGTTTTCCTATTTGCTAAAATGAGCATCTGTATTAGACGGCTTTTGGGGTGCCGTCCGACTCAGGAGTTCAGTGACCCCAACAAGCTTCTACAAAGAAATGGGGGTGTTCACAAAGCAACACAAGCCAACTTAGGTAGCAATGGAAGACAGTCTCCCCATGGAGACACACGGCAGGCCATCTCGCCCCCAAACTTACTACTCAACAGTTCCTACGACCACTACCATCGCTATCACCCCACGTCTCCCAGGAGACGTGGTTCACTCCCTAACCTTGACCACCAAGAAACGCACAACACTTGCCTGGGAGTTATTGTTTTTTAACTGATAGTCTGGCTGATATATAATAAATTCAGGCCATGCATCCAATTAACAAACAGCTGAAAGACCATCTGGGTCAAGCATCATTCTAAGAGCAAGGGATCTAAACATGAAGCACACAGACAAGCCTCCAGCACTTGTGAAACTCAAGGGTCCTTGAGGAGAGAAGATGCAAACACAGGATTCCGGGTGTGAATAACGCTACGGCAATAACGGGGGGCCGTGAGGGAGTGGGGATGGACAGTGAGCTTGGACTTAACTCAGGAGTCGGTATGGGAGTCCCGAGGAAGCAGGGCTCCAAATGGAAACTGCCTGCAGCGTGGAAGCAACTAGCATTCCCATCAGCCCGCACTAAACCACGTCCTGGCTCGGGACCCCATTTGCGCCTCCACGCTCCAGCACCTGCTGCTCCTCCCAGATCACAGCGATGTGGCTGACGTGGGTCGAGAGCTCCCAAGCTGTTGGGCACGGAAGCGCCTCAGACAGGGTGACTCACTGAATCTTCACAGCCATCTTCCAGGAGGGGCTTCTGGGCGTGTGAGGAGGCATTAAACTATGGACATGCGTGATGGGGTTTTTTTCTTTTTTGGTTAACATTCCAAACACATACAGAAATACAAAGTGCTTCATGGATTTGCCTGCCCCCCTGCACATGGGCAGCGCTCATCTCCGCCCGCTCCTATTTTCGTATGCGAGCTGCCGGAGCAAACCGAGTGTGGGCATTTTTGATCACTACCGAGAAACCTACATTCCAGGAGCATTCGGAAGAGCCAGTCCTCGGCACAGCCGCCTCCGGGAGCCCTGGCCTGGCACATGCTGGCCGTCAGTAAAGACCCCCACACGGACCCTCTCCCAAACGGGCAACGCGGTACAGTGACAACTGTACAAACCCTGGCATCAGCCACATCTTCAGTCCGGCCTCCCCTAGGCCATCTCTCTGCTTAGAGATGGTAAATAAACATTAGCTCTCTTACCCTTTCCTTTTGACAAAACTATCGATTCCGGCAGTTTTAGAAATATATATATTTATCTCTGCACTCTAAACATCCGATCCGGGGTGGAAATCGCTTCAGCATGACGTGACCGTGGAACAGCTCCCAGCGCGGTGAAACCCCTGGCAGACCGCACACTCTGGAGAATCGCCGTGGAACACCCAGAACAGAATATAGCCTGTGCTGAAGCGAACTTATCTAAGGCTCAGCTCTGCCCCGGAGGGGGGGAGAAAGGTATTCTGGTACTGGGGTCTTTCAGAAGCGTTACTTCTGATACAGTTAGCAGATCAAGGGCGCCTGGCTGGCTCGGACGGAAGAGCACGCAGCTGGTGATCTCAGGGCCGTGAGTCTGAGCCTGACAATGGGTGTAGAGATTACTAACATAAAACTTGAAAAATTATATAAAATAAAACAGAAAAAAATGTTAGCAGATTAGTATTCATTTCTACTTCAGCATACAGATAAGAACTGAGTCCTAACGGGCAGAGGAAAGCTAAGTTTATTGGAGAAAGTTTAAAAGGACACTCATGCTAGTTAAATAGTTTCTTCTTTAGAAAGCTGGTAACAATGAGTTATTGTTAACCCCACTGTATACACAATACTCCTGTTTTGCAAAACTTTCAGGGGCATGATAACGGTAAGGACCAATTACTTTTAAATGCATAAAAATGGGCACAGGATTTCAAAGCTCCAGAAAGAATAAGTTTAGATTAAAGCAGACCGCATATGTATCTGTCACAAACTTTTAACAACAACACAAACACTTTAAAAACATTTAGGAAACCCAAAGTGTTTAACACATCTACCAGTACATTTCATAATTTTAGACCAAATGTCAAAGTCTCTTAGTTTGCCATCAGGTTCTCTCTACAACTTCTTCTAAAATGTATCCTCCCCGGGCACCTGGGTGACTCAGTTGGCTGAGCGTTTGTCTCTTGGTCTCAAGCTCAGGTCAGGATCTTGGGGTTCAGGAGACTGAGCCCCCACATCGGGCTCTGTGTTGGCAGTGCCGGGCCTGCTTGGGATTCTCTCACCCCACCCGCTGCCCCTCCCCCACTCACATGTGCACACTTTCTCTCTCAAAATAAATAAACTTTAAAAAATAAAAAATAATAAGTAAAATATACCCTCTCTAGGTTACTTCTTATTTTTTCATTTAAGTGCATTCATTCAGAGAGAGACAGAGAGCACACAGCTGGGGAAGAGTGGAGGGAGAGAATTCCAAGCAGGCTCACCCTCCACACTGAGCCGGTCAAGGGGCTCAATCTCACAAACCCTGAGATCACGACTTGAGCCGAAATCAAGAGTCGGATGCTTAACCGACTGAGCCACCCAGGCATCCCTCTAGGTTACATTCTTTAACAGCACTTCTGGGCCCAACTGCCAAAAAGTGATTTATAAATACTAGAAAGCAAGGGGAAATACGCAACAAGTCACCAGCGCACTGAAGAGTTTAGGCTTCAGCTTTCCATCATTACCCTCTAGGAGCTCTTCCAGAGAAAGAGAGAAGCCAACTTTAGGACAAACAAGCTAGACTCTTGGCTTACAAGAGACTCCGAAATTCCCATTTCTACAGACGTTCTGGAGAACAGAGCCAAGAAATAGCCTTTTACAAGTTAACCTGCATTTTTACTTCGAGATAAAACTTTAAAAGAAAAACACTCCAATGGGATCACTATTTTGGTTTTCCTTGTTATCTTTTGACACCTTTCAAGTTTTCTATAAAGAATGGGTGTTCTTTTTGTAATCGAGTTTTTAAAACCTACATTATTTGTAACTGCAAAGTTCTTACCAGAAAGACTCTGCACATAATCCCACAATATGTCTTTATTTGCCCAAAAGTAGTCTCCGTTGCCAATTGTAAGAGTATACGGCTGTTCGTCCAGAAGCCTGACTTTCCTCCTCCCCTGGCCTAATGAACATGGCTGACCTTCCGGGCATAGAGAGCTCTTGGACCCACAAACCTTGACGCCCTTTAAGCCAATAGGCTTCATTTTGAACCAAACAACTGTCTTTAGGTCTGAACTAAGCAGGAGAGAAACGCACTGCTTTTTCAAAACCGAAAAATGTCAGTTAACTGAACACTCAGATGCGTTCCAATAGAGAATGTTAACTCAAATCTGCCTGGAGGAGGGCCTTCCACACCAGCTACGCTTTTCAGAGCAGAGCACCAATGAGTTTCGAGAAAGGACATTTTCTCCAAAGGAAAAGAGAATGTTAAGGCCTAAAGAAACCCACTGGTATGCTCACAAAATATTGCTGATGTCTCTGTGAAGGCAAGTTTTAAAGAAGGATGCCATCTGAAAGAAAAATAATTCAGGTTTGCCAAAGTCACCGTAAAGTTCACACACCCCACATGTGGTTTTCTATCATTTCGACAAGCGCCTCTGGTTTTTCAAAACCCTGCATATAACAGGTGATTCCTACCCAGCTCAGAGAAGAACTAAGTGAGCAGCACCGCCTCGGACCTGGGCACCCTGTCCAGCAGCCCAGAGCTGAGCACTCTGTCCAGCACTACAGAAGTAAAGGAAGAGAATACCAGCAACAACATGCGGGGGGAAGGCAAAGATCTCTACCACTGCTGAGTGTTTGGGTTTATTTTTTACTTTTATTTTAGCTTCTATTTTATTTACAAATAATACAAACTATTAATTAGATTTTATTTTTTGATGTTTATTTATTATTTTTGATAAAGAGACAGAGCACAAGTGTGGGAGGGGCAGAAAGAGAGGGAGACACAGAACCGGAAGCAGCCTCCAGGCTCTGAGCCTCCAGCACAGAGCCCGATCTGGGGCTCAAACCCACAGACCACGAGATCATGAGCTGAGCTGAAGCTGGATGCTTAACCAACTGTGCCACCCTGGTGCCCCAAGATTTTAAGTAATCTCTACACCCAACCTGGGGCTCAAACTTACAACCCCAAGATCAAGAGCTGCATGCTCCACTGAGTGAGCTAGCCAGAGGCCCCTGCTGAAGTACATTTTTATTTTCATATCTGATAGTAGTATTTATTTGCTTTTGAGAGCAGTTTTCATGTAAAGAGAGACTTACTCTAGTTTTTAATTATTAATACTCGATTTATTAATGTTACAAATTCAAAGTCTAGCTTTTCCTCAAACTTTTACATTCAACTTGGACTTTTCTTTTAAGATTTTATTTTTTGTAATTTTTTAAAGTTTATATATTTCGAGTGAGAGAACGCACGAGCAGAGGAGGGGCAGAGAGAGAATCCCAAGCAGACTCTGAAGGGTCAGTGCAGAGCACAACATGGGGCTCGAACTCACGAAACTGCGAGATCATAACCTGATCTGAAATCAAGAGTTGGACACTTAACTGACTGAACCTCCCAGATGCCCTTAAGATTTTATTATTAAGTAATCTCTACACCTAACATGGGGCTCAAAATCATGACCCTGAGATCAAGAGTCTCATGCTCCTCTGACTAAGCCAGCCAGGAGCCCCTCAACTTAGACGTTCTATTTGGAGTTTTAATTTATTTTTTAAAATGTCTATCTATTTTTGAGACAGAGAGAGACAGAGCTTGAGGCGGGGAGGGGCAGATACAGAGGGAGACACAGAATCTGAAGCGGGCTCCAGGCTCTGAGTTGTCAGCACAGAGCCTGATGTGGGGCTCGAACCCACGAACCATGAGATCATGACCTGAGCTGAAGTTGGACACCTAACTGACTGAGCCACCCAGGCACCCTGGAGTTTTAAATTTAAAGGGCTGTGATAAATGTTGATGAATGTGATGAATGAATGAATCTCCTTTACAAAGATAAACACCTTCAGACATAACATTTTAACTACTTTAAATATATTCAATTTTAAGTACTATTGACTTAAAAAGATAATTTTCTGAGAACTTAAATCTAAAAAAATTAAACTTATGAAAATAGTGACTCAGGTACTCTTTAACGTCCATTCAATAATACTGTTAAGGTTTCAATGTAAGTTCACATGTCAACTATTCACTCCATTATTAATTTAAAATTGGAGGGGCACCTGGTTGGCTCAGTTGGTTAAGCAACCAACTCTTGATTTCGGCTCAGGTCATGATCTCATGGTTTGAGAGACCAAGCCCCACACTGGGTTCTATGTTGACAGCACAGAGTCTACTTAGGATTCTCTCTCTCTCTCTCTCTCTCTCTCTCTCTCTCTCTCTGCCCTTCCCCTGCTCACATTCGCCCTCTCTCAAAATAATTAATTAATTTTAAAAAACTGGAATCCTAAGACCAACATATTACTCTAAATTCCTAAACATTAACCCTTAAAACATGAAATGTAGGTCACAATTGAACTGCTTGGTGCTCACCACACTAAGCGCAGTCACCGTCCGTTATTATGGTATCGTTGACTCTATTCTCTGTGCCGTAGTTTTCATCTTTTTGGCTTATTACTACCTTTTCACTGATACTTTGTCAGATACGTACAGCTTACTTTTGGGAAATTTAATATATTCAAATAGTAATTTTCTAAAGTAGGACAATGGCTACCTAGGTGAAAGGTCTTATTTTAAAAAATGCATGGTGAAATATTTAGAGATGAAGTGTCTATAACTATTTAGAAATACTCAACATTGGAGTGCCTGGGTGGCTTGGTTGAGCATCCAACTTTTGATTTCAGCTCAGATCACAAGATTGAGCCCTGCATCTGGCTCTCACAACACTGAGCCTGCCTGTGATCCTCTCTCTCTGCCCCTCCCTCCGACTCAGGCTCTCTCTCAACACAAATAAACTTAAAAACAAAAGAAATATTAAACATTAATATTTTAATAGTAGCTAGTATGGTAGCCAGATAAAGAAGAAGTAACTATGGCAAAATGTAACAATTGTTACATTAGGTGGTGGGCAAATGGGATACTCATTTTTTCAAATTTTTGGACGTTTGAAATCACTTCTAATTCAAAACTGAAAGAAGAAACAAATATGCAGATTCCTTACTGGGCCCCAAAGAAAGCAAGTGGCAGGACCACACCACATAGTTTATCACCTCATCTGCACATGTATTTTATTTTTTATTTTAGAGAGAGAGAAAAGCATGTGAGCAGGGTAGAGGGGCAGAGGGAGAAAAGAGATAATCTTAATCCATGACCCTGGGATCATGACCTAAGGCAAAATCAAGTCGGAAGCTCAACTGACTGAACCACATATACATTTTTAAGTCAGTGTAAGCTTGGGTAGGCACAGAAAAGTATGGAAAAACACACAAACTCAGTATTAGCTACTACCTGGAGACAGAAATTGGGTAGGGGGCAACAGGATTTAATACTTTTTTTACCTTATACATTTAATAATAATAATAATAATAATGTTTGGGTGTCTTTAAATAAAATTAAAATAGCCTTAGCTTAAAATCTTCCCATTTGTTTGTTCTTATCATTTTTATGGCCATCCTGGCTTAAATTTTCAAAGCTATCTTTAAGTACTCTTCCCCCGATCCTAGCTTTCCTGTATTCATAATATTATCAACCTTTTCCTATGAAGCCTCCTACATCCATGCTCCCGGTCCAAACTCTTAGATAACTTCACTTCCAGGATTCTGTGTCTTCACCCACTTCTCCTCTCAGATAACCAGAAAGTCTAAAGTCAATAAAATCGTCCCGCTACAGTTGGTACTTCCTTAGTAAAAAATGAAGCCGGTTCCATACCACTCTTCTATGTTACACAGCGACTCGGACCTTGTGAGCCTCCCATGGCCCCGTGAACCTTTGCTGGTCTCCACCCACCCTCCCCCTACAACCTGGTTTAAATACAGATGCGGGCGTGCGGCCTGCGGGCTGCGGGCTGCGGGCTGGCCGGTCACCGAGAGGCCACACAGTCTAGAAGCACAAGTGAACTGGTTTCCCACGGAATGAGTCTCCAATGATTACAAGCCGGAAACGGGAGAAAGCTGCACAGATAAATCATCCTTTTTTCTCTATTCTGAAGTGCAGTTTCTCCCTGCAACCCTCCCAGAAAACCCCACATGCGGCGGCCTGCTCCCCCTGGCTCAGGTGGGGCCGGAGCCAGGCCGAGATGTACTGCACCTTCCCTCGCCTTACTTCCTTCTCTGAGTCTGCACCTCCCCATGGAAGCACTTGAATTGGGTTCTGCTTCTCAAAGGATGTGAGCGAAAACATACACCTCACCTTGTTATACACACAGGAGCACCAACCCTGGGAGGGGAATACATTAAAATACTCTTAAAAGGTAGAGAGCCCCTGGCTGGCACAGTCACTAGAACATGCAACTCTTGATCTCAGGGTTCTCTGAGTTCGAGCCCCACACTGAGTGTAGAAATTACTTAAAAATAAAATCTTAGGGGCGCCTGGGTGGGTCAGTCGGTTAAGCCTCCAACTTCGGCGCAGGTCATGATGTCACAGTCCGTGCGTCGGGCTCTGTGCTGACAGCTCAGAGCCTGGAGCCTGCTTTGGATTCTGTCTCCCTGTCTTTCTGCCCCTTCCCTGCTTGTTTTCTGTCTCTCTCAAAAATAAACACTAAAAACATTAAAAAATAAAATAAAATCTGGGGCGTCTGGATGGTTCAGTTGGTTAAGCACCCGACTTCAGGTCATGATCTCATGGTTTGTGAGTTCAATCCCCACATTGGAGTCTGTGCTGTCACCTCAGAGCCTGGAGTCTGCTTCAGACTCTGTGTCTCCCTCTCTCTCTGCCCACCCCCTCATTCATGCTCTACCTTTCTCTCTCAAAAATAAACAAAAAAACATTTTTTTAAAGATTTTATTTTTATTTTTTATTAAAAAAATTTTTTTAACGTTTATTTTTGAGAGACAGAGACAGAGAGTGAGCAGGGGAGGGGCAGAGAGAGGGAGACACAGAACCCGAAGCAGGCTCCAGGCCTGAGTCAGGGCGTGAACTTACCAACCACGAGATCGTGACCTGAGCCGAAGTCAGACACTTAACCGAGCCACCAAGGCGCCCACCCACCCAAAAAATATAATCTTAAAAAAACACATTAGTTGGAAAACTGTCAGAAACCCCATTCCACCAATGAGAAATTGAGGTTCACCCAAGGACCTTTCCTAAGGAGTAAGCCTTTCTGCTCACCTACTATGCCCGATCAGTCACAAACTGCTTCTTTTACTTCCTGAGCATTTCTCCCACCTGCCTCTCCTCACCATCCTACCGCTTCCCCCAAAGTACCATCAGCCCGCATTAGAAAAACCAGGGCCTGCGAAGATCTCTTGTTAACCATTTGCTAATGCTGAGACAGATACTACGATCGTTCCAAACAGAAGAAGACTGAGGCTCAAAAAGGGTAAAATGTGCCCAACACAATGCCGAGTAGTAGAGCCAGGGTGAGCCTCGGCTGTCTGGCTCCAAGCCCATGCGTTTGCCTCTTCATCAGTTCTTATCTAGCTCAGTGAGCGCATAAACCAGGTCCCGTGATGCTCTTGCTGAACTCGCCAAAGGCCTCCCGGTAGAAGGAGCTCGAAATGACCTAAGTCAGCCCCTGCACACCTGATGTCATCTCTTGCCAGGATCCTTTGCTCGCCCTGCTATAAATACGTGCCAAGTGCCCCCTATATGCCAGCCATGACTTCAGGCAAGACTAACACAGATCAAAGAAGCCTCCCTCAAGGTGCTCATGTTCAAAGGGTCTTCTCACCACCTTTAAGAACTTTTCAAGGGGTCTGTCTGTACATGTGCGGCACCTACTACGTGAATCATCCTCCCCCTAGATGGCTGGCCCTTTATACTGAGGGTCTCGGTTCAAATGTTACCTCTAAGAGAGTGCTTCCTGTTCTAACCAATCCATTCCCAAAAGGGTCCTTGCTCTCAGCTACCCTGTCCTCTTACTTCCTTTTCTTCACACTATTTATCCCAACTTAAAATCACAATTATTTTTTATTTAGTTCATATGTTTGTCTTTCATACCATAAGCTCCACGATCACAGACACTACGTTAGCACCTGGCGAAACAGGCCATGGGTAAATATGTACTGAATAAATCCATATCAAAACACCAGCTGGTTTTAGCTATTCTTTGGGCTTCCAGTCTCGTTTCACTGAAATCTACCCCCTCCCAGGCTGTGATCAGGTCACTTTCTTAGATGCTTTCATGGGTTTCTTTTCCCACCTAATTAAGAATGAGCCCATAAGACCCTCCTTGACAAGGGCCCTGAGAGCAGGGATGAAGCAGCATATAAACCAGATGGTGAGGAGCAGCTGGGGGGTTCAGTCAGTTAAGCATCCGATTCTTGATCTTGGCTCAGGTCATGGTCTCACGGTCGGTGACTTTGAGTCCCACATCACATTGGGCTCTGTGCTGACAGTGCACAACCTGCCTGGGATTCTCTCTCTCTGCCCCTCCCCTGCTCAGGCTCGCTCTCTCTCTAAAAAATAGATTTAAAAAAATAAAACTTGTTACTAATATCTAAAAAAATAAAGTAGACGTTGAATGAGAACAGTGTTTATCAAGGAAAAACAAAGGCGTTACCACTCAGCAGCTCCAAAGAACAATGCTTTCCAGGACAGTCACAGCCAGTGTGAGGAGCTCGGTGTGTGGAGAGAGAAGCGTCTGCTGGAAGCACACGGTGGAGTTTCAGAGACGACATGAACAAACGAGGATCTGACGCATGCAAGATGGTATAATCTTAGAAAGTTTACAGGCACAGGAACGTACGCTCCACTTGGTGTTTTAGAAATAAAAAGACAACAGTGAGAAGAATAGCCTGGACCGGAAGAGAAACAGACACCCGTCAGAAGGCTGCTTAATGTGGGACAGACCGCAGTAAGAGACACAGGCTATTACAGCAGAGGACAGGGGGATGGAGAGGGGGGCAAGATCAAGGAAACCACACTGAACATGCTACTTGATACAAATGTAACATTATCTGCCTACGGAGTTTCCTACAATGTGGCTACAAGCTTCCAGCAAAGACACAGGCCCCACTGGCTCCTTATTCCTCCACAGCTCCCATACGTGCTACAGACACGTCACCAGACGAGGTGCCACCCTACTGTTACAGACTAAGCAGTGCACCTCGAAGGCAGGGAGGGGTCATATCCATTTCTTCAGCATCCAAGACAGCGCCTGGTACTCAGTCTCCGGGAGTGAAGGAAGGAGCAAGTACGATACCCTCTAAGGCAGGACTTGAAAACTCGGCAGGCTCAGGGCCTAAAAAGGCCATTCCAAGCCAGTGCAATGATATGGGCAAGAAGGGACGGTAAACCTGGGAAAGAGACACTGCCTTCAATTAAGAAGGGCTGATGTTGGACCCTGGGTCCAGCCTTGGACAAGCCATGCTTATTTCCAGCCCCGAACAGTCTCCCTGTCCGTCCTACCCGGTTCCATGTGGTCACTCCATTTCAGGTGGGTTTCTACTCAAAACCCCCTCTCCAGAAGCTTCCTGGGACCAGCCCACCTAAAATCCTATAGCTCGCTCCACCATTCTCGCTTTGTAAACTTTTCCTCTATTGTTTTTCTTCTCAGCAGGTTGAAGAGGTCTTCTAACAAGTTTCCTGTATTAAGACGGCTCACTTTAATCTGAAATCCAGTCCGGCCGTCAGTTATGGAGATCAGCACCTACAGAATGCGTTGGCGGGCTGTTTACAGTGAAATGTGAAGAGATGACAAAGGGCTGGCCACTTCTAAGACCTGTCGCTGACGCTCCTCCCGTACTCCTGGAAGCCACAGAGCACATTCGTCTCCTACGGGACACACGGCGGCCGCTCCCAGACGCAGGCAGGAAAGGACTGTACACACCTTAGTGGAGAAGGCTCAAGGAATGGGGCACCCATCCGTAAAGAAAACAGCAATTACATTAATTAGCCTTGAAGAATGAGGGGGAAATAGGTTCTAAACGCAAGGTATCAGCACTGAACGAAGAGAAACGCTTTAATGTTATGCCTATTTAAACAGATGGTTTTCGCAAAGCTAATTTCGTAGGACATCGCCGACCAGAGGCAGGCTTATGCGGGCGACACAGCCCAGGAGAGTCCTGTCCCGAGCCAGGGAACATGCGCGCTCCGTGTTCTGGAAAAGCGAAAAGCCTGTGCAGGGGCTCCACAAATCAAGTCAGATATTCTGGCGAGCGGGGCAAAGGCGGTCGGCGCGGCTTTACTGCACTTACGTAAAAAAAACCTACCGGACTTGGGGCCCCAAGACTCCCATTTGGGACGGCCAAGGGACAGCATGAGGGAGAGGAATGCACACCCAAGTTAAAGTCACCCTCGGGTCCCCACCTACTCAGCGCCGGGGTCCGGCCGCCCCGGCGCGTCCCGCCGCTTCCGGGCACCGGGCGTGGGCGCCTCACCTGCAGGCTTGTCTGCAGCCATCGTCCTGCTCCCGCTCGGGTTCTTCCCCACAGGTGGCGTGGCCTCGACTCCGGCTGCCGACCTGGCCGCGGTCCTGGACCTCGGAGAACGACTCGCTGCCCACCGCGGCTCCGGGTCCCTGAGTTCCGGCCTGGGGAGTGGGTAGACGGCGGGCTGAGGAAGTGACGAAGGCTACTTCGCGTCGTCTAGCAACCGGAGACAGCTTCTCCAGCCGAGCAGTCCCACCGCCTCCCGCCAGACTCGACTTCCGCTCCGCGACATCTCCGTACACACTACTTCCGGGGACCGCCGCCCTTGTGGGAACTGCGGCCAGCCCCGCCCCACGCCGGCGTCTCCCTGCGCGCCCCGCCCCCGGCAGCCTGTGCGTGCGCGTGCGTGCGCGTGCGTGCGCCCCCGAGCGGAAGTCTGCTCACTCGGAGCTGTGGTTGTGTGGTGCGTTTGCGGGTTGGTGTCTGGGGAGGGTGCTTCTTGCTTCTCGTGGTTAAAACACCTAAATGTCGGGGGTTTCCTCCCGCAAGTTACCTAAAATAGCAATAATAACACTTGACACCTGTGTACTAAGCGTTGAGCCTTGCACTTGGCCTGTACGCGTTTGCTGATTTCTCATAATAACGTGAGAAGACACTGTTGCGGTGGCCGTTTAAAAACAAAACAGTTAAAAAATAAATAAATAAAAACAAAACAGTTTAGAGTAGTTTTAGCTTTACATAAAATTGAAAAGACGATATACAGAGTTCCTGTATACTCCCGACCGAGCTTACCTTGTTGTGATCATCTTAAATTTTGAAATAAATTCCTGTGGTATGTCCGTGTCAGCTAAGAAACCGTTGTGATTGGTGCATTATTGTATGCTTATTAATTTCACCAGTTTCCCCCATGCCTCTTTCCTACACCACATCACACATATTCATTATGTCTTCTTACTCTATTCTTGACTGATAGTTTCTCAGATTTTTCTTGTTCTTGCCAATTTTGACAGCTTTAAGCAGTACTGGTCAGGATTTTTGAGGAATGCGCTTCGATTCGGATTTTCCAATATTTTGTTCATAGTTATGAAGCTGGCACCCAGGCATCCATCTTGTAAATTCAAAACATTAGTGGTCATATTGATGGAGTTTTGGGGCCATGGTGGAGTCTGGAGCCGTCCACCAAGAAAGAATTCTTGAAGACATCTTTGGTGCATAAAGGTGATTTTATTAAAACATGGGGAGAGGACCCGTGGGCAGAAAGAGCTGCCCTGGGGTTGTGACTGGTGACTGATTATATGCCTTCAGGTTGGGAGGGGATTAGGGAGAGAGTAAGTGTCTAAGGAATTTTGGAAGCAAGGTTTCCAGGACCTTGAGAGGTTAGGTGCTGTTAGAAAAACACCATTTATTGCCATTGAGTAAAACCTCAGTCATGAGACCCTTCAGATGTATATCAGGGGGCCATAGACTTACAGTATGATTGCCAGCATGTATCTTGGGGGAGTTGAGACAAAGGAAGTTTCCAAAGGAATTTTTGTTAGTTAAAGTAGACGTACAGGTTCCTGGCGGGGGAGGGGGGGGCTGGGGGGGTGCGGGTCAGGATAATGTTAAGCCGAACTTCCCTTTTGCCCCCAGGAAAGTGTCATCATAGAGGCAGCTGAGCTCCTAGAGGGAGGTCGCTCTGCCGGTCTCAAGGACTTGTCAGTGGGCTGCAGGCAGTGAGGGAATTTAAAGTTTCCTTTGCCTTAGTTTCCTGCATTACCATGGCAAGCACTTAAACCCCTTTTCTTTGTTCCTAGGTAGCCGGGAGTGTCTAAGAAATAGCACACATATTCCACCTGGGGGCGCGGGGGTGCTATTAACCTGTACTTTGCCCTCAGTTTGCCTTGTGCTCCCTTATCAATATGGTCACAGGCGCGGCTGGACCAACCAAGGAACACAGAGGCTTCGGCTCCAGGGATATGAATGCCCGCTTTATCATTCAAAGCAATTTGTGGGACAAGTAATCAGCCCTACCCAGAGATAGATACAATTACCAAATGCACCCAGTGAAATCTTTAACATAAAGAATAAACGTATTTCTTAGATTCCAAGTCTCTTGATATGGAAAAGACCTCCAGGGGACAGATGAAATGGCAGCGGGAGACCTGCTAGAATGACTTCATGGGCCTCCGTTTCAGAATACCCCTGTCCCTGGTAGCTAGGACACAGCAGAGATCTCAGATCAGAGACTTCAAAGCTCTCAGCAGAAAGGGAGGAGGGGAAGGACAACAGCAAGGAAGGAATGGGTTCTGTTTTGCAGAACCAGCAGTTCCAGCCAAGGAGACTGCCCAGCTGCGTGTTTCACCTGATAGCCCCTTAGGTGAGCCAGTTTTCGAAGATTTTATTTTGAAGTAATTTCTGCATCCAACATGGAGCTCGAACTCAGAACCCCGAGACTAAGAGTCATATGCTCTACTGATTGAGCGAGCCAGGCACCCCATTATTTATTATTATTTTTGTCCCCCTGAGTTGTCTTGAAGTTACCTTTTGCTCATCACAATACTAAGATCTCCTATAGCTGGGGTTTTCTGCCATTGTTTGAACATACCTGTACGCACTAGCATGTTAACATGGGAGGCATGCACAGTGGGGGCAAAGAGCCTCAGAGAACATGTGTAAGTTCCTTAATGTATATGCATTACAGTGCTCCCTGCCCTGCCCCCTAAGACAGTGAATAAAAACGACTGTACTAATCCCACAGGAAGACAGTGCTTTGAGAACTACCTGTCTCCTTCCATGTAACAACATGTAACAAAGAGTAAAAAGTTCTTTGCTTTCAACACTTCTTTGGGTGGTGTTCAGATGGATACACCCCAAGGGTAGGCGGTCTTCCTTGAGTTCAGTTACAGCTAGACTAAGATTATGGGTTTTTAGGAGGAAAACCAAAGAGCTAACTTGCCATTCTCATTACATCACATGAAGAGGACATGCTAGCAAAATGATATTGACCTGGATCACCTGGCTCAGGTTGTGTCTGCCAGGCTTCTCCAACTGGAAAAAAGTTCTCCACACTCTACTCTTTGGAAGCAAGTGATTAAGTGCAGTTTGATGCTCCAGTTGGGGAGTAGAGGATAGTTTAAAACATCCTAGGGGCACCTGGGTGGCTCAGTTGGTTGAGCATCCAACTTTGACTCAGGTCATGTTCTCACAGTTTGAGTTTGAGTCCCGCATCGGGCTCTGTGCTGATGGCTCAGAGCCTAGAGTCTGCTTCGGATTCTGCATCTCCCTCTCTCCTCCCCTCTCCCTCTCTGTCTCGTGTCTCTCTCTCTCTCAAAAAAATGAATAAACATTAAAAAAAAAAAACCAAACATCTTACCTCCTGCATTGAGTATATAGGTAGATTATCTTCTCTAAGGGAGATTTGTGTCTTCTCCCCCATTTAATTACTTATTCAATCATAAACTTTATTAGGGACTCATGAATATTTATTTTATATTGCCCTTATGATCCAATATTATGTTATTTTGTTGCTGAAATTGTTTCAGCTTTTTTAATTAGAGGCTTTATCAGGTTTGCTCCTATGGCCCTTTGAGGTGGTTGCCCACTTTTACAAAACCTTTTTTATTCACATTAATGTACCCATGGGAAGGTGCAGAAATCATAAGTACAGTTTATCGAATTTATGTGAATTATACTGTAGTTTATTTTTCTTAATGTTAATTTATTTTGAGAGAGAGAGAGAGAGTGCAAGCAGGTGGGGGCAGAGAGAGAGGGAGAGAGAGAGAATCTCACACAGGCTCTGTGCTGTCAGTACAGAACCTGACACAGGGCTCAAACCCACAAACCACAAATTTATGGTCTGAGCTGAAACCAAGAGTTGGACATTCAACTGACTGAGCCACCCAGGCACCCCAAATTATACCGTATCTTGTGTGTTCATTTTATTGTCGAGTATTTGGGTATTTCGTCTGGATCGAATAAGGCCAATATAAATATTCTAGTATGTCTTTTGGTGAATATGTCTGGAGGATCCAAGGGCGGGCTGCCCGAGATGGGCCACATCTCTCACCTTTGAAGAAAGAATCGTCTTTCTTCCCCTTTGTATGCTCAGACCCCTCGCCTTCCCTTAGCTCATACACTTCATGTCGCTTACTGTCTTTGGAATTTCCATGCCTGTGTGGATTCCTGGTACTTAGACTATTAAAGTGTATTTTCCCTCTGGTAATCTGTCTCATATCAGTGAGATTCTTAGTCCAGCTAGAACAACCTTGAAGAGCAGAGGAAATGCTTCCTCCCCAACATGTTAGAATTCACCTGAAAAGATGCCTAAAGTGCTTACTGATCTTGGTGGAGCCTCTCAATAAAAGAGAGTTAGGAGGAACCTCTTAACTAATTTGGACTTGTGCTGGATAATTTAAAAGAGGATTTTATGGACCAGAGGGGGCAGTTTGCAATTGAATGCACATGGCACAGAGGTGGTTCCGTGGTTAGAGAGGCAGGAACGCTAAAGCAGAGCTAGAGTTGTCATTGGCCAAAGGGCAACATCACTCATGTTAGAAAAAGGGGGATGTTTCCTGAATTTTGCGGTTGTGGAAGGCTTTGTTTCTGTCTGGTTCCAGACACGATGGTGGCGTAAACTTCTCTGAACCTTGTTCACGTTCTGCGAGTGTAGCTTATGTCCAGTTGGGAATGTTCTGCTATGCAGAACTGTTGTTATTTTCTTAGTGGGGTCTAGATGTCAGCAGAGCCGTGTTTTGATTTCTCACATGTGGTCACTTTTTTTGTTTATGTTCCCCATTTCGTAGGTAAGGAAGCTGAGGCACAGATGTTAACCCATGTCCTAAGTCACGAGACTTACAAGTGACTCCTATCTTAACCACCATATTCAACTTTACAGGCTCTAAAATTTGCTTATATCGAGACGTCTTGGGTGTCTTCTCTTGCCTTGCAGCATCGGAAGCTATCCACCATTTACAAATAGGGCAGCATCAGTGATGGAGAGGAGTTAATTTAGAACTGGGGGCTCCTTGCTGTCTCAGTTGGTAGAGCCTGCACTCTTGATCTTGAGGTTGTGCGTTTGTGCCCCACATTGGGTGCAGACATTACTTTAAAAACTAGAATCTTAGGGGCACCTGGGTGGCTCATTGGTTGTGCGTCCACTTAATTTTGGCTCAGGTCATAGCCCCAGGGTTGTGGGATCGAGCCCTGAAATGGGCTCCACCCTCAGCATGGCGTCTGCTTGAGATATTCTCTCTCTCTCTCTCTCTCTCTCTCCCCACTCTGCCCCTCTTCCCTGCTCATGCTTGCGTGCTCGCTCGCTCTCTCTCTCTCTCTCAAATAAGTAATCTAGAAGAAGAAGAAGGGGAAGAGGAAGAACAAGGAGGAGAAGGAGGAGGAGGAGGAGATGAGGAGGAAAATCTCAGGGACTCTGCTCTGTCACCATGGAGATGCACCTCCCCTCCGGCCAGTGAGCAGTGCCCCACGCTGGATGTGGTCCTTGCCACCTGGCAAGGCTGTCTCCAAGGACAGCTGCCAGGCCCTTCCTCCTGTCCCCGTATGTGCACGGGCCTCTGCCTCTCCCCTGGAAACCCCTCTGCAGTTTGCTCCAACCAGCAGAATGCGGAAGGGGAGCCGGTTTGGAGCCCTGTCCTTCCGAGGCGTGGCAGCTTCCACTTCCCCTCTCTTGTTCTTGGCCACCAGCACGTGAGGAAGTTCAGGCTGTCCTGCTGGAGAGAAAATGTGTGAAAGGGACCCAAGGTGCCCCAACAAGCGGCAAGCACCAACGATCCAGACATAAGAATGAAGCACTCTTGGGGCGCCTGGTGGCTCAGTCAGTTGGGCATCCAACTCTCGATTTTGGCTCAGGTTGTGATCCCAGGGTCATGGCCATCAGGCTTTGTGGGGCCTGCTTAGGATTCTTTCTCTTTCTCTCTCTGTCCTTCTGCCTTTCTCCTCCACTCGCACATGCTCTCTCTCTATAATAAAATACATATGAGAAGGAAAAGAAGCAAGCAAGAAAGGTTTTTTTTTTCTGGAGAGAGTGCACACTTGGGCACACATACGTGCATGAAGGGGTAGGGGCAGAGGGCGAGAGAATCTTTTTTTTTTAATGTTTATTTTTGAGAAGTGGTGGGGGA
This sequence comes from Helogale parvula, assembly GCA_004023845.1. Lineage (NCBI taxonomy): Eukaryota > Metazoa > Chordata > Mammalia > Carnivora > Herpestidae > Helogale > Helogale parvula. The sequence continues at coordinate 52,868 of PJEM01008644.1, read as the reverse complement.
AGGCAGAGAAGGAGGGCGAGTCAGGGAGAAGGACAGAGTGTCTGAAGCCGGCTCCGTGCTGGTGGCAGCAATCCCTACCGGATGGAACTCAGGAACCTGAGACCACAGCCTGAGCCGAGGCGCACTGCTTAAGTGACTGAGCCACCCGGCTCCTCAAGACACTTCGACTATAACCAAGTAAGGTTGCAACTAGTGGGATGGGTCCTTTCTGCCCTCAGATCTCGTTTTTGCCCTTGCTCTGCTCTGCTCTGCGTCAAAGGGCGGACTCCTAGGGGCTGTTTCCCAGGCTCCCAGGTGAGCCCACCCCCGGCTAGGCCCAGCCAACGCGAGGCACCACTGGGGAATCAGAAGGCATCGGCTAGTCTTTCTGGCAAAAGCTTCATCCCCAAACAGGCTTGGGTAGTTCTGGTTGGCTCAGTGACCCCCCTTGGCCTCCATGCACTGCTCCTCCTTCTTTCCGTCCTCCCTTCCCTGCTCCCCTCCGGCTAGAGACTGAAGCGGGTCCTCACCTTGGTAAGGGCTGAGTTGCCTCACTCCCTTGCCAGGCTTCTCAGTTCCTCCATTCAATTCCTTGTCTTAGATTCCCTCTGGAATTTCCTCCCCCATTTTAAATGCTTCGAGTGGCTTCTATTCTCCTGGTTAGAAACTGGCCAATATACATCCTTTGGCAAAAGCCTTGGAAACAACATATAAAGTCAGGTCATCCTTTCTCATCACAAGCCCTCTTGAAGGAGGGCTTTATTCCTTTTGGAGGAGTCCTACAAAGTTCGTTGGTATTTAGATTTGTGTCTTTATCATTATTTCTAAGCCACTAATATGAAATTGTAAGATATCATTGATAGAAGTTGTAATAGCAATCCTGGAATTTTCACACTTATGTTTAGTACCTTTCTTTAAGAGGATTTGTCTGTCAACAACCTAGTGTTTTTCATGACTCTTTGGCGCCACCTGCAGTGAACATTTCTAATTTAAAAGTGAAGAAAAAAATAGATGTATGTTAAGTGTACTTTTATTATGTTCTAAAATATGAATTTGAGATTATTTCAATTATAAACATGTGAAGATCAAGGAATTAGAGTTTTATCATCATAATCATTGTAATTATATTTTAGAACACACAAAAAATGAAGGATATGGGGGTGCTCGGGTGGCTCAGTTGGTTAAGCATCTGACTTCAGCTCAGGTCATGATCTCATGGTTGGTGAGTTTGAGCCCCACATTGGGGTCTGTGCTGACAACTCAGAGCCTGGAGCCTGCTTCAGGTTCTGTCTCCCTCCCTCTCTGCCTCTCCCCCACTTGTTCTCTCTTTCTCTCTCTCTCAAAAATAAAATAACATTGGGACACCTGGGTATCTTAGTCAGTTGAGCGTCCAACTTCAGCTCAGGTCATGATCTCATGGTTTGTGGGTTCGAGTCCCGCATCAGGATGCTTTGTGCTGACAGCTAGCTCAGAGCCAGGAGCCTGCCTCAGATTCTGTGTCTCCCTCTCTCTCTCTGACCCTCCTCTGCTCACACTATCTCACTCTGTCTCTTAAAAATAAATAAAAAACATTAAAAAAATTAAAAACAAAGAAATCAAGAGCTGGATGCTCAACCGAGTCCCCCAAGCATCCCTAAAACTTGTATTTTTTTACTCAATATTATATTTTTGAGAATTGAAATATATATTTATAAAATATATAGTATTCATATTTCATTCATAAAACATTTATATTTAGATAAGATATATTTTAAAATACACAAACTGTTTATATTCTATTATACTGTGTATTTTTTAACTGTTCAGGGGGTGCCTGGGTGGCTCAGTCAGTTAAGCGTCTGACTTTGGCTCAGGTCGTGATCTCATAGTTCGTGAGTTCAAGCCCCGCATCAGGCTCTGTGCTGCCAGCGCAGAGCCTGGAGCCTGCTTCAGATTCTGTGTCTCCCTCTCTCTCAGTCTCTCAAAAATAAATAAAAGCTAAAAAAAAAAAAAAAAACTTCAGTATTCTACTAGATGATTGTCAATTCAGTATATTTTGTACCATGATTCCTAAGTAAAAGTCTCATAAGTGATATAGGCTTAATTATCTCATTGGTGGAAATCTGCAGGTATGATGTTCCGTTGCTAGATTACTGAGCCAGCAATGTCATGATGCAGTTTGGCATCCGCAGGAACCTTTCTATCTTCCCCTGGTGGTCACAGGGTATCGGCCGCAGCTCTGCTCTTGCCTGACACTATCCCCCCGGGAAGGGGCTGGGGGGGCAAAGAAGAACTTCCCCTTTCCAGCTTTCTTTTCTTTAAAAAACTTGCTTTTGATGTTTATTTATTTTTGAGAGAGAGAGAGCACAAACAAGGGAGGGGCAGAGAGAGGGGGAGACACAGAATCCGAAGCAGGCTCCGGGCTCTGAGCTAGCGGTCAGCACAGAGCCCGATGCGGGGCTCGAACCCATGAACCATGAGATCATGACCTGAGCTGAAGTCTAATGCCTAGCCGACTGAGCCACCTGGGCGCCCCAGCCATATTTTGTAATGGATAGGTAACACGTTTCACCAATTATAAAGCACACTTTCTTTTAAGTTCTAAAAAAAACAATAATTCCGACGTTTAAGCTGATAATGCTTTCTTATCCCTTAGAAGTTTTGTTTTATAATCTTAAAAATGTCCCTTTTAAACTTAGACATAAATCTTTTTTAAAAAATAAATTTTATTTATGGGGTGAGAATCCCGAGCAGGCTCCGCACTGTCAGCTCAGACCTGGATGTGGGGCTCAAACCCACAAACCTCAAGACCATGACCTGAGCTGAAACCAAGAGTCAAATGTTTAACTGACTGAGAAGGCCAGGCGCCCTAAACTTTGACTTAAATCTTTAAAAATGATCTTGGGTATACAACATAGGAACGCAGAAATGAAAGAAATCGGTTAAGGTTGTTTTCGGAAGGTCTTCTCATCAGAGTTCTATTCTAAGTCACTTTTTAAATCAGCACCTTCCATGTCCATGTTTTCCCCCAAGATGGTACCCACTATGCCGTCAGTGACACTGTCAGGACTGCACTCCTCACAGAGTGCCATATTGTCTCAGGAAGACCCATTCTGGGGGGCCTGGCCGGCTCAGTCATTACAGCCAAAGACTCTTCCTCTTGGAGTCGTTAAGTTTGAGCCCCATGTTGGGTGTAGAGATTACCTAAAAATAAACTCTTGAAGAAGAAGAGAAAGAAGAAGAAGAAGGAGGAGGAGAAGGAGGAGAAGAAGAAAGAGTAGAAGGAGAAGGAGAAGAAGAAGGAAGAGGAGGAGGAGGAGGAGGAGAAGGGGAAGAAGAAGAAGACCCACTCTAAAAGTTGTAATTCTAGTACTTTCTTTTTTTTATTTTTTTTAATGTCTTATTTATTTTTGACACAGAGAGAGACAGAGCATGAGAGGGGGAGGGGCAGAGAGAGAAGGAGACACAGAACCAGAAGCAGGCTCCAGGCTCTGAGCTAGCTGTCAGCACAGAGCCTGACGCGGGGCTTGAACCCACAAACGTGAGATCTGTCCTGAGCCGAAGTCGGAGGCTTAACCAACTGAGCCACCCAGGCACCCCATGTAATTCTAGTACTTTCTAGTACCATCTGGATCTTGCCAGAAGATGTCACAAAGGGTAGGTTTTCAGATCATGTTTGTACACACACAGGGAGTGACATCACACCACAACAGCCATCCGACCACAGTGCTTGTGAGATGCTATCAATTGTGAGAAATCTGCCAATCTCAGAAATGAAAGATTGTGTGCCTTAGAATCAATGAGGTACGATGGAACTTCCAGAGACTCTCACCCAATTGCCCTGAGCTCTGTCTGGCCAAGTCGGTTGCCTCCCTGCTGTAGCACCAATTACTGGCAAAATGATAGGAGATTCCAAAGCGTGCCTTGGATCCATCACATTGCGTTTGTGGAATGTTTCTGTGAGGGTTGAATAAAATCAGGATTATGTTAACTAGGAGGAACGGGGAATGGCTGCTGACATCTTATCACTTTATCTCTGTTTACTGGCAGACATTGACCTCGGCTCCAGTTTTCATTTTACCAAGCAGAACTCAGTTTTCAACACGTGTACAGGACTCAGAGTTCCTCTACGATACGTATAGTTTTAGCGGAATGATGGTGCAACCATATTTTTGGAATTTTTACGGTGAAACTTTCCAAATGTACCCAAAGCTCAAGAGTCTAACAAACCCCATGTGTCCGCCTCTGAGCTTCATTTAACCACAGACTTGTTTCATCTGCCCCCTCCTCTTGGTTAGGTTTTTTTTTGCTGGAATATTTTAAAGCGAATCCCAGCCATTACACCATTCACCTCTAAACACTTCAGTATGCAGCTCAAACGGAAACCGAATATTTTCTTGCACGACCACAATGCCATTATCACATCTAACGAAATGCAAATAATAATTTAATATCATTCAATTACCAAGCCATACTCAAATTTCCTCAGTTGTATGAAAAATTCTTTTTGCGATTTCTGTTTAGAATCAAGATCAAACAGGATCTGTTTTATTTGGTTGTTATGTCTCTTGTGTTTCTTTTAAGTCTTATGTTTCTCTTAATCTAGAACACTCTCCTCCCCTCTTATTTTTCCTTTCATTGGCTTGCTGATGAAATCAGAGTCTAATATAAAGTCCCTCCTTTGAGATCTTGTATATTGCTTCCTTGTGGACTGCATCCTTTATGCTCAATATTTCTTGAGCACGAGGGGTCCGTTTTAAAGGTTTGAATGCATTATTATCATTATTATTTAAAGACTTTATTTTTAGGTAATCTCTGCACCAGCATGGCGCTCAGATTCATAACCCTGAGAGCAAGAGTGCCACGCTTCACCAACTGTGCCAGCCAGGTACCCCAGTTTCATTGCGTTGTGATTCAAAATGTTTTCCTGAGAATTCTAAGTGGTGCTCCGTACTTTCTGTAGCCTTACCGGGAGTCATGCCATGTCGGTTGTCTCGCTTTTTGTACCATTAAGGTTGATCATTGAATTCGGATAGTGACAGTCTGATATCTCTCTCTTGCCTATCAGCTAATGACTACTGCCTGAATCAGTTATTTCACCAATGGTTGAAACGATTTTCTAATTTGGACACTGCTGCATTTGTTAACTAGAATCAAGGCTAGGTGAGTGACTCCTAACATTTTCGGCCCTAGGCGGCACTCGCCTTACCCTGGTCCCAGCTCTAGCTAGAATTCTTCTGTACTGAAACACATCCCCTCATACACGGGGATATTAGAATACATGGGAATTCTACTTATATTAGAAAGTAGAAATGTTTAGTTCTTTCCCTGTAATTAACAATTTTCAGAGAAATAAGTTGATGGCCTGGCTATCTCCAGGACCGTTTCCTTTCCAAAAGATTATTCTGAACTCATGAGTTTTTATATACACAATATGTTTTAATCAATTGCAATCCTTAACCTTTTTGAAATTAAAATAATTCCATGTGTGCCTGTGGGAGTACACAACCCCGATGTTTGCTTGTTGTTATAATTCTACCACGCCTTTCATTCCCTAATTTAGCTTGGTGGTGGTGTATGTATTTTAGATACACCCTTACGGTCAACCTTTTTTTTTGCTCATTCTTGCTTTTTTATTTTTTTAATTTATTAAAAAATTTTGTTTTTCATTTATTTGTTTTTGAGAGACAGAGCACAAGCAGGGGAGGGGCAGAGAGAGAAGGAGACACAGAATCTGAAGCAGGCTCCAGGCTCTGAGCTGTCAGCACAGAACTCGATGTGGGGCTCGAACCCACGAATCATGAGATCATGACCTGAGCCCAAGTCGGACGCTTAACCAACTGAGCCACCAGGCTCCCCTCATTCTTGTTTCTTTTGTAAAGAAATAGCTATATTGGGATACAAGTCATATATCATACAATGCACCCACTTCAAGTGTACAGTTTGGTGGGTTTTAGTCCAGTCACAAAGTTGTGCAACCATCACCGCTGTCTAATTCCAGAACATTTTCATCACTACTCACAGATATACCACACCCATTACTAGTTATTTCATGCTCCTCCCACACCCTGGCTCTGCTTTCCATCTCAAACTGACTATTTGAGGATTTGCCTATTCTGAGCATCTCATACAAAGAGGATCGTGCAGCGTATGCCTTCTATGACTGGCATTTGTCACTCAGCATAATGTTTTCACGGTATATCCGTGTTGTACAGCTTGTATGGACATCCCCTCCTTTTCAGGGCCGACTAATATTCCACTGTTTGTAAATACCACATTTGGTTTATTAATTCATCAAGTGATGGCCATTTGGGTTATTTCTACTCTGGAGCTCTTATGAATAAAGCTACAATGAATATTAATGTGCGAGTATTAGTGTGGGCGTATATTTCCATTTCTGTTGGGTGTGTACCTAGGAGCGCTATTGCTCAAACTCAAATGCTTAATCTTTCCAGGAGTTTCCAGATCGCATCCAAAGTAGCTGCACCATTTTACACTCCCTCCAACAGTAGGGGAGGGTTCTGATTTTTCCATATCCTCATTAACACTTGTTATTATCTCTTATTTTATATCTTATGATTTTGATGGTCAAGTCTGTGATGACTAATGATGTTGAGCATCTTTGTAGGTGCTCATCATCCATTTGTATATCTTGCTTGGAGAAATGTCTGTTCAGATCCTTGGCTCATTTTATTTTTTATCTTATTTTCTTTTTCTCAAGTAATCTCCATGTCCAACATGGGACTCGAAGTCACAACCCCGATACCATGAGTCACATGCTCTACCAGCTGAGCCAGCTTGGTGCCTTCTTTGCTCATTTTTATTTTTTTAATTAAAAAATTTTTAATATTTTATTAAAATTGTTTTTAAAATTTATTTTGAGAGAGACAGAATGTGTGTCAGTAGGGGAGGAAGAGAGAGGGAGAGAGAGAATCCCAAGCAGGCTCTGTGCCATCAGCACAGAGTCTGACACAGGGCTCGATCCCAGGAACCTTGATATCATGACCCAAGCCAAAACCAAGAGTTGGATGCTTAAGCACCTGAGCCACGCAGGTGCCCCTAAAAAATGTTTTAATGTAATCTCTACCCCCGATGTAGGACTCGAAATTACAACCTCAAGATCAAGGGTCACGTGTTCTACCTACTGAGCTAGCCAGGTATCCCCTCGTTGACCATTCTTAAATTGTCTTTGTATTATTGAGTTGTATGAATTATTTAAATATTCTGCACGCAAGTCTTTTATCAAAAATATGATTTGCAAATAGTTGCTCCCATAGTGTTATATCTTCACTTTCTTGATAGTGTCCTTTGAAGCACAAAAGTTTTAGATTTTTAAAGATTGAGATATAATTGGCATATGACATTATATTAGTTTCAGGTGTACAATTTATGATTTGATGTTCGCATATATTGCATAATGATTACTGCAAGTCTAGTTAATATCCAGCATACATAGTTACAAACCTTTCACTTATAATGAGAACTTTTAAGATCTACTCTCTTAGAAACTTTCAACTATGCAATACATTATTATTAACCAGACACCATGCTATATTGCATCCCCAGAACCTATTTTTAATTTTATAACTGGAAGTATGTACCTCCCATTTCACCCATCCCCAACCTCTGACAGTCATCAATCTGTGCTCTGTATCTATGAGTTACATTTATTTTTTAAGATTCTACATATAGGGGCTCCTGGGTGGCTCAGTTGGTTAAGCATCTGACTCTGGATTTTGATTCAGGTCATGATCTCGTGGTTTGTGGGATCGAGCCCTGAGTTGGGCTCTGTGTCACAGTGCAGAGCCTGCTTGAGATTCTCTCTCTCTCTCTCTCTCTCTCTTGCTGCCCCTCCCCTGCTTGTGCTCTCTCTCTTTCTTAAAAAGAAAAGATTACAGATATAAGTGAGATCATACAGTATTTGTCTTTCTTTATGACTTATTTCACTTAGCATCGTGCTGTTAGGATCTATCCATATGTTGTAAGAGTTTTTAATTTTGAAGCAGCTTAGTGTATCCATTCTTTGTTGTTGGTGTTTTGTGGGTCATATTTAAGAGTACATGGAGAAATCCAAGGTTATGAAGATATACCTACCTCTGTTTTCTCTAAGAGTTTTATAGTTACAGATCTTACATTTAGGTTTTTGGTTCATCTGGAGTTAATGTTTATAGATGGTCATGTGGATTTCCAGTTTTACCAGCACCAATTTTTGAAAGAACTATTCTTTCCTTGTCGTCGAATAGTATTGGTCTCTTGTCACAAATTGGCCCTGGGGGCACATGGATAGCTCAGTCAGTTAAGCTTCGGACTCTTAATTTCGGCTCAGGCTCAGGTCATGAGCTCACGGTAGGTGGGATCGAGCCCACGGCCAGCTCGCTGCCAGTGAGGAGCCTGCTTGGGATTCTTGCTCTATTCCCTCTCTGCTCCTCCCTCTGTTCTCTCCCTCTCTCAAAATAAATAAAGAAACCTAAAACAATGGACCCTACACACATGGGTTTGTTTCTGGGCTCTCGATTCTGCTCATTGACATTTATGTCTAACCATAAGCCAGGACCATGCTGTCTCCATTACTGTTACTTTGTAGTGCATTTTGAAATAAGGACGTGTGAGTCCTCCAAGGTTGTTCTTTTTCGAGATTGTTTTGGGCTTTTTAGAAGCTCTTGAAATACTATATACATTTTACTTTTAAGTTTTATTTATTTATTTTTGAGAGAGAGAAAATGCACTTGCACAAGTAGGGGAGGGGCAGAGAGGGAGATGAGAGGAATAGAATCCCAAGCAAGCTCTGCACTGTCAGCTCGGACCCAGAGGCAGGACTTGAACCCACAAACTGCGAGATCCTGAGGTGAGTGGAAGTTGGATGCTTAACCTACAGAGCCACACAGGCGCCCCAATTCTATATGCATTTTAGAATCAGCTTGTAAGTTTCTGCAAAGAAGTCAGCTGGGATTCTGATAGAGATTGCACTGAATCTTAGATAATTTAGGGAGAATTGCCACCCTTCTAATATTAAGTCTTTTGACCCATAAATATGGGATTTTTCCCCATTTATTTAGATAGCCTTTAATTTCTTTGAACAATATTTTGTAGTTGTCAGAGTATAATATTATACCTGTTTTAATTATATTTCTAAGAATTATATTCTTTTTGATGCTGTTTCAAATGGAATTATTTTCTTAATTTCATTTCTAGATTATTCATTGAAAGTATATAGAAAAAATTGACTTTTGTTTACTGATCTTGCATTCTGCAGCTTTGATGAAAATAGAATAATAATTTTTCAGGTAATTCCTTGGGATTTTCTATATACAAGGTCACATCAATGAGCTTTTGGAATGGTGGGGGTTCAAGCTGATCCCTAAGAAATAATTCTTGAAGGTATCTTTGGTGCAAAAAGGTGGTTTTATTAAAGCACGGAGAAAGGACACTTGGGCAGAAAGAGCTGCACTGGGGTTGTGAAGAGTGACTGGTAATGTACTATGGGCTTGGGGGAGGTAGAGTCAAGAGGAAGTTTCTTTTTTATTAAAAAGTTTTTTTAATGTTTATTTATTTTTGAGAGAAAGAGTATGAGCTGGGGAAGGGCAGAGAAAGAGAGGGAGACACAGAATCTGAAACAGGCTCCAGGCTCTAAGCCGTCAGCACAGAGCCCATCAAGGGGCTTGAACTCACAAACAGTGAGATCATGACCTAAGCCCAAGTTAGACACAACCGACGGAGTTACCCAGGTGCTCCCAGAGGAAGTTTCTTAAAGGGATTTTCTTTCTTTTCTTTTTTTTTTTTTTTAACATTTATTTGTTTTTGAGAGAGAGCGAGGGAGACAGGGTGTGAGTGGGGCAGGTGCAGAGAGAGGGAGACACAGAATTCGAATCAGGCTCCAGGCTCCAAGCTGTCAGCACAGAGCCTGACTCGGGGCTCAAACTCAGGAACCTTAAGGTCGGGACCTGAACTGAAGTCAGCGCTTAACCAACCGAGCCACCCAGGTGAGGCCTAGCTATTGTCAAGCTAAGGTTGTTTTTCCCTCTAGCAAAGTATTAACATTTTAAGACAGTAGGGAGTTCCTGGAGATTAGGGTATTGATAAGATTACCTTTTTCTTAGTAATTTTTAAAGTTGTTTGTAAACTGATGGAGTCTCATGTCCCATCATGGCTGTGAGCTCTACCAGTTAGCCGTCGGCTTTCTTCGCTCTCCTCTGTCCTTGGGCAGCCAGGAGGGCCTGCGGAATATCACACAATCCCCTCCTGGTGGGTCAAGGTGGCTAGCTTGTCCTTTGCCTTTAACTTGCCCTATGCTCCCTCATCAACATCATCTGTTCAGAGACACAGCTTTACTTCTTTCTAATCTGGATTCTTTCTTTCCTGGCCTAATTTCCCTCACTAGACCTTCTATTGTAATTGTGAGCAGAAATAGCAAGGTGTGGGCATCCTGGTCTTGTTCCTGATTTTAGGCGGAAACCATCCAGTCTTTCAGTATTAAATATTATGTTATTTGTGAGTTTTTAGAAAACTTTTTTAATGTTTATTTTTGAGAGAGAGAGAGGGACAGGGTGGGAGCAGAAGAGAGGCAGAGAGAGAGAGAGACACAGAATCTGAAGCAGGCTCCAGGCTCTGAGCTGTCCGCACAGAGCCTGATCAGGAGCTCAAACTTACCAACCATGAGATCATGACCTGAGTGGACGCTTAACAGACTGAGCCACCCAGGTGTCCCATTTGTGAGTTTTTTATAGACACTTTTTTTCCTTTTTTTTCTTAATAGACACTCTTTTGTCAGGTTCCCTTCAATTGCTAGTTTGTTGAGTGTTGGGTTTTTTTTCATTAAAATGTATTGAATTTTATCAAATGTTTTCTTGTATCTATTGAGATGATCATGTGATTCTTTTTTCATTTTAGTATTTAGTCTTTATTTATAATAGTTAATATTTATTTACAATGTTTAGTATGATGTGTTAAAGTGATTGTTTTCCAGATGTTAAACCAAACTTGTATTCCTAGGATAAATCTCTCTTGGTCATGGTGCATAGTTTTTATAAGTTGCTGAATTTAGTTTGCTAGTATTGGAGTAACATTTTTTTTCTCTTCTCACTCTTTAATTCCCACTTTTATGTGTTGTTTTTTTGTTTTTTAAGAGAGGAAGAGGGTGCAAGTGAGTGAGGGGCAGAAGAGAGTGAGAGAATCCCAAGCAGGCTCTGCACACTCAGCACAGAGCCTGATGTAGGGCTCAAACTCACAAACTGAAACCACGGTCTGAGTGTAGTTAGACACTTAGCCGACTGAGCCACTCAGGCACCCCAGAAACTGGACATTTTATTTTATTTTGATTTATTCATTCACTTTTAAAAGTTTATTATTTGTTTATTTATTTATTTATTTATTTATTTTGAGAGACAGACAGCAACATGCATGTGTGTGCATGTGAGCTGGGGAGGGGCAGAGAGAGAGGGAGAGAGAGAGACTTCCAAGCAGGCTCCGAGCTGTTGCTCTGAAGCTCTACCCGGTGCTTGGCCCCATGAACTATGAGATCATGAGCTGAGCTGAAACCAAGAGTCGGCGCTTAACCTGAAATGGGATATTTTAGATGCTATCGGAGTAATCTTTCCAATAGGGCTTGTTACTGTTATTTGCTTATTTGCTTAATGGCTGTCTGGATTATTTTAGCGTGGTCTCTTCTGTCTCCATCCTCCCACTTCGCTGCCTTGACGGCCCCCCAGTGGCTGGGGAGGCCTCCGTGTCCACAGTTGTCCGGAGACCTGGAGGGCTCGGCAGGGCTTTCTCTGATGACTCTTCTGTGGTCCACACTGCCGTTAGGCTCCACCAATTGTCCACTGGCTACACTAGTCTTGTCTGCAATGCCCTGGTGCAAAAATTCGCTCCCCAGATCACACTAATCAATTTCAGCCTTTTTTTATGGGATAGTTTCTGAGAGCAGCATTTGAGATTCTTCTGATCCCAGACGTTCTCCTCCCGGCTCTCTTTCCCAGGTTTTCTCCAGGAAACCAGCTGGCCTACACTGTGCCTGTGCGTCCCATAAATATGTCAGTCTCCTCCCAATTGCCTCTCACCACCGTCTCCACTGGTTCCGAGACACCCCTCAGGCTGGGGCAGACGCTCAAGTGTGGGTAGCAGATGAGGTCAGTTCCTTGGGGAGGAGAATAGGAGCTTTCTTCTTCAGCCTTGTTCCCTTAGGCCACATCTGAGCCAGGACTCTGAAGGGGGTGGGGACAGTGGCACAGTTCTCTTGAAGTGACACTATCACCTTAGGAAATGAGCCCTCAGTAGAGAGGGAGCAGGAACCTCATGCTTCCTCGGCTTGCCTCTTCCAGCCTGGAGCCAGCAGCTGAGGCCAAGACCATCACAGCCGCACGGATGCTCAGTGGTAGAGCCTCGACACTGTCCGTGCGACCCGGGCTGAAAAAGGGAGCCCTCGTGTCTCAGCCACATGGACAGGAAGTTAGCCTCAGCATCAGGTTGATGGGGACAAGATGAAACACGCTGATCTCCTGCCCCAAGTAGGAAATAGCCCTCTAACTGGGACCTGGGTGCGTGGGGGGAGAGAGAGCACTGTGGGAGTGGGGGAGGGGAGAGCTCTGGGATCCTTGTTGGCCGTGCCAGTCTTTTTTTTTTTTTTTTTAGCATTTATTTATTTTCGAAGCAGGGGAGGGACAGAGAAAGAGAGACACACACACACAGAATCAGAAATAGGCTCCAGGCTCTGAGCTGCCAGCACAGAGCCTGATGTGGGGCTCGAACCCACAAACAGTGAGATCATGACCTGAGCTGAAGTTTGACATTTAACCGACGGAGCCACCTGGGAGCCCTGGCTGTGCCAGTCTTGAGTGTTCATCTTGCTGAGTTGGGAGTCAGGGAAAAAGGGAGTAGGTTTCATTTTAAATACCAGATATTCTTGGAGCACCCACTGGCTCAGTCAGTAGAGCATGCGGCTCTTGATCTCAGGGTTGTAAGTTCAAGCCCCATACTGGGTGTGGAGCCTACTTTAAAAAATTATAAATATGATAGTGTTTTTATGTATTATCTTTAAAAAATTTTTTTTAATGTTTATTTTTGAGAGACAGAGAGAGACAGAGCACGAGCAGGGGAAGGGCAGAGAGAGAAGGAGACCCAGAATCTGAAGCAGGCTCCAGGCTCTGAGCTGTCAGCACAGAGCCCGATGCAGGGCTCGAACCCACGAACCATAAGATCATGACCTGAGCTGAAGTCGGCCGCTTAACCAACTGAGCCCCCCAGGCACCTTGTATGTATTATCAGTAAGGGTTTTTTTTGTCTTTTTAGTAATTGTTTCCTTATAGACTATATGTCCTTGGGACCATTTCTAGAGATTCAAAATTTTTTTTTCATGTTTATTTATTTTTGAGAGAGAGACAGAGCATGAGTGGATGAGGGGCAGAGAGAGAAGGAGTCACAGAATCCGAAGCAGGCTCCAGGCTCTGAGCTGGCAGCAAGGAGCCCTACGGTGGGGCTCAAACCCACCAACTGCAGGATTATGACCTGAGCCGAAGTGTAAGCTTAACCCCACGCGCCCCTCCACGAGGAGTCTTACTTCAGGCATGCACAAGAGAAGGCTCTGGAGAGAGGAGAGACTGGGTCACAAGGGCTGCTGAGGAAGTCATGTCAGGAACTTACAGTGGCTTGTGATTCTTCAGGTCATTATTTGGGGCAAGTGCTGGTACGGGGGACTAAGTTCAGTTAGGGTCCCCGGCAGGCTGCTTGGCTAAACAAAATAAGTGTAAGGCAGCAATAGCATGGGTAGCTTAGCCAAACTCTCGATGTGTTTTAGTAAAACATAATGCAACATTCATTTACTTATTTTTATTTTATTTTTTAATTTTTTAAAAAATATATACTGATTTTTTTACATTTTTTTTAATGCTTTTTATTTATTTTTGAGAGACAGAGAGAGACAGTGCGAGCAGGGGAGGGTCAGAGAGAGAGGGAGACACAGAATCTGAAACAGGCTCTAGGCTCTGAGCTAGCTGTCAGCACAGAGCCCGATGCAGGGCTCGAACCCACGAACCGTGAGATCTGACCTGAGCCGAAGCCGGAGGCTTAACCGACTGAGCCACCCAGGCGCCCCTAACTCTATCTGTATCTATATTTTAAGGGGTGCCTGTGTGGCTTAGCTGATTAAGCGTCCCACTTTGGCTCAGGTCCTGATCTTGCAGTTCGTGAGTTTGAGCCCCACACTGGGCTCACTGCTGTCAGTGTGGAGCCTACTTAGGATTCTCTGTCTCCTTCTCTCTCTGCCCCTCCCCCACTTGTGCTCTGTCTGTCTGTCTCTCTCTGTCTGTCTGTCTCTGTCTCTCTCAAAAATAAATAATCACACACAAAAAATTTCTTGCTGGTACCTGTAATTTTAATCCAAAACTACAGGGTTTCTTATTTGTAACTTTTTTCCCCCAGTGTTGAGAAACCAGAAATCTCCATTGTATACAACATTTTTACTTATTTATTCATAAAGTACGCATAAAGTAGTGTCAGAATTGTTAACCCACGCTCCTTAGAAAAACACATTTATTATCCGGATGACAGCATTCATGTAGTTGTTTTTGTCTTTAACCTTGTATTATGCAGACAAGATCCTATTTTCCAAGGCTACTCACAGTAGTTTTCTTCCTCACCCCTTCAGTGGGATTTTGTCTTTTATTTATAATACGGGTTCATGTGTTACTGTTCATGTATATCTTGGATTCCTACCACATCCTCATTAGTCTGAATAGCTTGTTTATTTTTGGAGGAGACTGTAAAGGGCATGTGAAGCATTACTATGGTTCTGCAACAAAACGATATTCTCAAAGGAGCAGAACTCTGTCCTCATCTGTATTACTCTGTTCCCATTCTTCTCTTCTTTTTACCCCTTTCCATTCACCCCTTGTAACCAATTTCCTAAATTTCCCCACATTCTCTCCTATTTAAATAGTGTAACATGTGAATCTGTCTGAAGTAGACTGTTAGCCACCTCTCCCAACTTCTCTTCATCTTCCAAAGTCATATAATCTCCGATTTTAGCTTCTCATATAACTGCCTGGAGCAAACATTCCCATTTTCCCAGTCCCCCATGAGCTAGATAGGGTCACGTGACCAAGTTCTTGCCAATGGGATGCAAGGAGTTAAAGTCATATGGCGGCTTTTGGAAAACTGCTTTAAAAGATTAATGTGTGTCTTTTTCTCTTTCTCTCTCTCTTTTTACCCACCCAGTATTTTATTCTTGTGCCCAGAACGTAAATGTGACGGCCGGAACTCCGACAACCATCTTGGACCACAAAGAGAGAGTCCTGGGGATATGGGAGAGGGAAGCTTGAAGAGCCTGTGTTCCTTATGATATCTTAGAGTCTCTAGACTGGATGTGTGTGTCTATGTATATGTGTGATGATGAAACTTTATCACATGCAAGGTTTATTATTCACTTTTTAAGTTTATTTTTTCATTAAAAATTTTTAACGTTTATTTTTGAGGGAGAGAGAGAGAGCAGGGGAGGGGCATAGAGAGAGGGAGGTATAGAATCTGAAGCAGGATCCAGGCTCTGAGCTGTCAGCACAGAGCTCAGTGCAGGGCTCGAACTCATGAACTGCAAGATCATGACTTGAGCCAAAGTCGGACACTTAACTGACTGAACCATCCAGATGCCCCCAAAAGTTTATTTTTTCATTCACCTCTACACCCAATGTGGGGCTCAAACTCATGACCCTAAGACCAAGAATTGCATGGCCTTCCTGCTGAGCCAGCAGGCACCCCAAGGCTTATTCATTGTTAATTTGGATTTTTTATTACCTGCAGTTGATATTAATCCTAACTGATCCCGTGTGTAAATCAAACTAAGCAAATAGATCTAGATATGATTAGAATTTGGCATGTGTCATTTGAATTTATTATTTATTTACAGTCCTGTGTAAATCCTGTAATAGGTCAGAACGAACTCAGTAAGTTTATGTTCACGTCCTTAGTGTTGGGGCGGGGGGTGCCTGAGGATCAGGGAGAACCTGAGGAGCCTGAGATCTGCAGGCTGGGTAAAAGTTATAAAGTAAAGGGATGAGCAGATGCAAAGGCCCTGTGGTGAGAGGAATCCTGGTATGAGGGATGGACGCATTGAGCACAGAGAACCAAGTACAAGACGAGGTCCACGCGGTAAGGGGAAGGGACCGTCCTTGGCCACACAGGCCATGTTAAAAAGTCCCATGAGGATCACTGTCCTTTATCACCTGATGTCCAGTATTTTGAAAGCCATTATTTTTTATATATTTTTGTTTTTCTATTTTCTCTACCTCTTCCTTAATGATTCCTTAGGATTCCATAGTGTGGGTGTGTCTTGATTTACAGAGTCAATCTTCCATAGTTATAATTGAGATATTTTACAATTTTTGTCTATTTCAAACAGCTATAATCAACATCTTTCTTTTAAATGTTTATTTATTTTTGAAAGAGAGAGAGGGAGAGAGAGAGTGCGGTGAGAGCAGGGGAGGGGCAGAGAGAGGGAGAGACACAGAATTGCAAGCAGGCTCCAGGCTCCATGCTGTCAGCACAGAGCCCCAGGAAGGGCTTGAACCCACAGCCCTGGAGGCCATGGACTGACCCTGATGCTCACTGCCCTGCAGCAGCCTCAATGAAGAGCACATTGCAAGAAACGATGGTGGAGTGGCGTTTGGGGTGGGCAGCCTTGAAGGAAGCCTTGGAAGGGAGACGGAATTCTGACAGGAATCTCCACAAATCTGCAATAAATCCTAACTCCTTAGCTGATTCTATAATCTGGGAAGAAAGAAGTTTTATTTTCTTTTATTTATTTATTTTTTACATTTATTTATTTTTGAAAGACAGAGAGAGACTGGGCGTGAACAGGGAGGAGCAAAGAGAGAGAGAGACACAGAATCAGAAGCAGGCTCCAGGCTCTGAGCTGTCAGCTCGAACCCACGAACTGTAAGATCATGACCTGAGCCAAAGTCGGACTCTCAACTGACTGAGCACCCCCAGGCGCCCCAAGAAAGAAGTTTTATAGACGCTGGGCATCTTGGCCCGATTCCCCTGAAGTCAGACTTATGATTAAAACTGATGTCTATGCCATTTATTGAAGAATGTGATCCTAGCTGATTTGAGGAGACACGGGGCAGAAGGAGAAGCCGGTACCTGTGGTCCCTTGCGCACCTGGGGGCTCGAACTAGGCAGATGGCACCCTTCCGTGCGAGGCCCCACCCCTCCAGCCCTGGCAAGATGGCTAAGATTTCTCCAGCTTTCTCTTCAGAGGGAATATGTGAGTTTGTGTTGTTTATGACGTGGAATCAGGCAGGTGCCTAGTTGTGGACCCAATAGCCCCTTCTGTTACTAGGCCTCTCCCTACAGCTGCCCTTTTTCAGATGCTTTGCCCACCCCATCACCATGCGTGTCGGGTCTGCCAGCTAGCCTTTGGCTCTCAGCCCCCACACCCCAACCCAGGCCTGTGGGGCTCAGACGGTTCTCCAAAACCACATAGCTTCTGGGGAGTTTGGGTGCTCATACCTAGAAAGTATTTCTGAGGCAGCAGCTTTACGTGCTGATGGTCAGTCCCCATTTGGAGTGACTGCCTGAGTGGGTCCCGGGCTTTCCCAGCGTTCAAGGCTCCCAGATGTGTGTTACTAGAGGGTACTTGAGGATCTCTCCTGCCCCACCTTCCAAAGCACCCCAGATTCCTCCAGCCGTGTCTGCAGTGGGGATACACGCATGTGTGGAGGTTAAGACGTGAAGCCAGGTACCCCGAATAGCCCCTCCGTGAGCTGACCTTGCTCCAGGACCCCGCTGCCCTGCCCCGTGTGCTCGCACATACACGCACGGTACGCACCCCGTTGGTCCGGCAAGGGGGCTAGGACCCTGCGGACCTGTGCACCTCGTGTCAAGCGAGAATCACCGGCGTGCAGTCGGGCAAAGAAAATCCATCTCACAAAACTCTTTCTAAATCAGCGTCATTCAACCGGTGAGAGTGCCCATCCGGGCTGGCGGCTTGAGAAAGTCCCGTGCTTTCCTGTCATCCAGGTTCCCGCGTGTTTCTCATGGGGGATTGTCCCCGCGGCCAGTCGGACCCCATCTTGGAAGACACCCCAGAGCCTCCAGGTTTATCACACGAGGCAGTAAGGACGCACACTTGTGTATGTTGGAGCGTGGAAATAAGCGGATGGCTTGGACCCGGGAGCTCATCCTGGGATCAGCCTATCTGGACCTCTGCCGGACTGCGGGTCCCCCACTCCCCTGACCTGCAGGGCTCCTGAATGAACGAGCATTGTGAACGTAGAGCCCACAGGCCTGAAGACAGCGATCGGTCCTGAAATACCAGCATATGCCCTGGGCAGCGGGATCCCATCCCTGAGATCTTTATGAGACAGAAGCTTATTTTATTTTTATTTTGAGAGAGAAAGAACAGGAGGAGAGAAGTGAGAGGCAGAGGAAGAGAGAGAATCTTAAAAAAAATTGTTTTTTAATGTTTATTTACTTTTGAGAGAGAGACAGAGTGCAAGGGGGGGAGGGGCAGAGAGAGGTTCACAGAATCTGAAGCAGGCTCTGGGCTCCGAGCACAGGAGCCCGATGTGGGACTCGAACTCAGACTGCAAGGTCATGATCCGAGCCGAAGTTGGACACTTAACCAGCTGAGCCACCCAGGCGCCCTGAGAGAGAATCTTAAAGAGGCTCCGTGTTCAGTGTGGAGCCCAGTGCAGGGCTGGACCCCGTGACCCTGGGATCACGACTTGAGCAGAAATCAAGAGCCCGCCCCTCAGCTGACTGATGCGCCCGGCTGCATGTTGTTTTTGCTCTTTTCAATTCCTGCAAAGTTCCTTTGACTATGAGACTCATCTTCGAAATGTTCTCTTGTTCTCAGTTTTCTAATGTATAATACACACTTATTAGATTCATTTTCAAAAGTCCAGTATGAAATATTTCCTGGTTCTCGGAATACTTCCTTTGTCTTCTTTAACCTCGAGTGTCATTTCCCTCCTGTCGTCACACTCACTACCTGTTTAGTTCCATACATCCAATCGTGTTGAGTTCATTCTCTGACCAGACAGCTCCCACCTTACAGCAGTTCCGGGGCATTGAATTTTCTGTGGGTTCACCGCCATCCTCTCCCTCAGGGCTGCCAAGCCTGCTGGGTGTCCTGTGGCAGAGGAGAGATGATACTATCAGTGTAATGGGCCCACATTACTAATTTGGGGTGCCCTTAAGAGGCATTTGGTAAGTCCAGCCCAGCATGGTACACCCCTAGGTGTTGGCCACGGTATCCAAGATGGTGGCAATCTTGGGTGCAGCCACAGGGATGGGGCGCTGCCTTGTTCGACTCTCAGTCGTCTGGGGTCCTCTGCCATGAGGCCTCTGTGGTCAGGCACGTTGCCCTCTGTCGGGGGTCTGCTCCACCCAGTACAATGTAGGCTATTGGAGTTCATGTGTTGCTTTATTTGCAGTGAGTGCTGGACTTTGTGGGGCCCAGAGAGCGCCCAGGCGGGCCTTCCGCTGAGCTGGCCTCTGTTCGCAGTTTGAAACTTTTGTTTGCTTTAGCCTTTTGATTTTTTTATTACTCAAAAAGCTTCATTTTTTTAATTTAGCTTTCTGACTCTGTGCTTCTGCTTTCAACACTCTGGCAAGGATTATATGCTTCTCCATTAGGAAAGCACATTGGAGCGTCTGGGGGGGTCAGTCCCTTCAGATCCAGCTTCAACTCAGGTCAGGATCTCACGGTTGGTGAGTTCCAGCCCTGCATCAGGCTCTGCTGACAGCGTGGAACCTGCTTGGGATTCTCCCTCCCTCTCTCGCTGCCCCTCCCCCACTGGCACTGTCTCTCTCAAAATAAAAAAAAAATAGGAAGGCATGCTTGATTCTGTCACAGACACACTTAGGAACACCAAAGGCCTTACTGACAGTATTTTTTTTTTCCATTTTAGACAGCCTCAGGATAACTGTAGGTGTCACAAGCATGAACACCTCCGTCGGTCTGGTCTACACCACATGCGAGTTTTGGTGCTCTCCCAATCTTCTTGGTAAACAATTCTGTTACCAGTTGCTCGGGACAGCCTGGTTTGGTTGGAGGCTATGCTGTAGGACAACCCACCACCCATTGTCAGATGCTGGATCATTCTGAATGTTGATAGAACATCGCTGGAAGAGGGCTCCACTTGAGACTTCTTAAACCCAACCCCAATTTGGTAACATTTGAGGTTCTGGCACGTTTTAGTCCATAGCCGCCATGTGGCAGACGCCTGTGAGTACGGGTGTAAGGACGCAGGTCTAAAACTGACTCCGTGAGACAATAGAAGGGCACACATCGCCCAAGTCAAGAGGGACCACCCTTGTAACGCCCAATCAGGAAAGGCCAGCTAACACCCTTAACATTTCTAAGGGCAGGCCTAGAGATGGAGGCTAAGGCTAGTCACGCCCTACGTGAGGGTCCTGTGATTGGACCCACTCTGTGATTGGTCAATACTCTAAATGTTGTGACTGGGTCCCGCCAACAGTAACAAATACTCTAGGCATGTGAATGGTTAAACCTGCTGTCGATAATATTGTATAATAATGATTGGATCACTGTACCTGTGTCACAATGTCCTGTAACTCCCCATTCCCAAACTCATAAAAGCCCTACCCCGCCTTTGTTCGGGGCTCTCAGCATGGATCCACTGCGCCGGTAAAGTCTCTGAGCCTGAGCTTAGGCTCAGCCAGTCTAAGCCCGTAAGAAAACCGCCCTTTGCTTTTGCATGCGTGACTCGGTCTCCCTGGTAGTCTCTGGTTTTTGGGGGCGATATTAAAATCTGGGCATAACATGGGGACCCCTGTGAGTGTAGGAATAGAGCCCTCATTAGCTGGAGCCGGTGTGTGAAGGTCTAGTAGCATTTTTCAGATACGTCTGGCTCCTGAATGTCCACCTAAATACCCTCCCTTTCCTAGCTTTTTCTTAAATGTGTTTTAATATTACCCTCCTGTGTAGTAAGGTCTGTTTCTAATATCCAAATGTTTCTATCATTTATGTCTTATAACTGGACTGATAGTTTTCTGCCTTCAGAGAACTAAATTATACTTGAAATTTTACTATAGCATGGGGTCCTTGTACCTCCCTAGCCTGACTGTCCATTTTGCCACTGTAAAATATTCAGTGAACGGTTCTGACCCGCGTCTGTTCTTCCAAGTTATCACCCTAAATAGGAATGTCATCACGTAAGAAGTACTGGTTTGTGTGTGCCTTGTAGTTTTAGGACAGCCGTCAATGTCTTGTGTTAGAAATTGTGAGTTATGGAGCACCTGGTTGGCTCAGTCGTTTGAGCGTCCAGCTTCGGCTCAGGTCATGATCTCCTGGTTCGTGGGTTCGAGCCCCACGTTGGGCTCTGTGCTGACAGCTCAGACCCTGGGGCCTGCTTCGGATTCTGTGTCTTCCTCTCTCTCTTACCCTCCCGTGTTCATGCTGTGTCTCTCTCTCAAAAATAAAATAAGACATTAAAAAAATTTTAAATGAAAAAAAAAAGAAATTGCGCCTTATTGCAGGGCTGTGAGGTGTCCTTGAGGTGACCTCGTAGAGCAACCTTGTCCGCCTTCCCATGTGAATGCAGTCAAGGCTGGCCTTGCGCACCCCCTGCAGCAGCAAACAGCATGTCAGAGAAGTCTATCACTGTTGCAGGGTTTTGTTTTTTGCCACAACACTCGGGATTCGTTGTCTCGCTGCTTTGAGGAATGAAGAGGTGGACACAAGCTGAGCAGTGGCAAACGTTTATTAGAGTGTAAGATTAGAGAGTGGGGATAGTAGGAAAGCTCTCCTGAATGCTCACGACAATAGGCAGGGTCTTTGTTTTATAAGGGTTTGGTTAGCCCCCCCCTTTCCCTTTCAGGTCCTCCCCTTATTGGCCCCTTAGCTTGAGGTGCTGGGTGGTCCATTCCTGATTGGCTCAATTTCCATTGTATGAGGGGTGGCCTAAGGCCTGTACTTAGGTCTTTTGTCAGATTCCTGAAGGAAGCCTGAAGGGGAGAAGGCGGGTCTGTTACCTTCTGGGGAGGAACCCGAAGCCTGAGGGGCTGGCTGTGGTCAGGCCTCCCAGCACTGTCCCAAGAAGTCTTCCCCCACCCAGGGACCTCAGGTCCTCTCCTCTCCCTCTCCATCATTTCCTTTCATATCACCATGTAGAAAGTTCCAGATCCAGCGGTGATCTTGGTTGTGAAAGCACCTGTATCCGGGGATACACCTCCAGTTTGGAGCGAGCATTTGTTTAACATCGTATCATCTACTGTAAATCTCTAGGACCCTTCTGGCTTTTTCACAGGCCAGCTGGGTTATTCTACGGTGAAACTGTAGGCACAATCATGTTTTCCTTCATTTAAACATGCTTTCCAAGAATATTTCCTAAATTGGGACCTCGGAGGCGTTTGGCCTTAATGGCAGGCCTGTCATCAGTTGTTAGGAATCGAGTCTTTAACGTCCCTGCAGTTCATTTTGCTCAGTCCTTTAGGTATTTCATTTTTATTGGTAAATGTTCTAAATCCGAAGGCTGTCCTGTATCATTGTTCCTTGGCTCTGTATCGAACAGCATAGTGGTGTATGCAGTATTTTTCTTTACAAAAGGGGTTTCTAAGATAGGGTTAGTGTTAACACATGGATGAAACAGAAACTGCTGAGTCCCGGTAGGGGTCCCCTGGGGGTTGCTCTCCTTCAGCTGTGAATGGGATTTGGTTTTATAAAGGGGTTCGTGTTTACAGTAAATGGGTTACTGGGTTGATAGGTGTTTTTTTTTCTTTAGGTCTATTTACGTTACAAGATTGGTTGTTTCTAGGTCTCTGCCGCTGTACGGGGATTCTGGGGTTTCTACTGGGCTTGTCTTTTTATAATTGGTTTTGCAAGGTGGGGTTCTAAATGGTTTCGAGGGACAAGAGCACCTTGCAGACGTAGGGCTGCGTGGTCTACAGTGATCGCCGTGGTCTGTTTACATTAGGCGGAGGCCTGCTGTCTTTATGTCCACAAACATTCTCTTATTTCCTCGGCTGTTCTTATCAAGTCAGTCTGTTCTGTGTTTCTAGGGCTTGCAAATAGAGTGAATAATGCGGCTTGTCCTTCCAGAGCATCGCCTGTAGGCTGCCCTCTTAAAGCTGTTCTGTTCCCTCTGCAGCTGTGTCTGTTCCTGTCATCAATAATGGTTAATAGCCTTACTTTCATTATTCTATTACTAGCTTCCTCCGGTGTTTTCCGTGGAGATATTTTAAGGTGTAATATGTTAAGTATAGACCATTCTTATCTCCATGGTGCTGCTATTGGTGAGACAAAAATCCTTTTTTATAGTGTTTTTTTTTAATGTTTATTTTACTTTTGAGAGACAGAGCAGGAGTGGGGGAGAGGCAGAGAGAGAGGGAGACACGGAATCTGAAGCAGGCTCCAGGCTCAGGGCTGTCAGCACAGACCCTGACGTGGGGCTCGAACTCTCCAACAGTGAGATCATGACCTGAGCCCAAGCTGGATGCTTAACCAACTGAGCTTCCCACACGCTCCACCAAGTGTCCTCCTTAATGCCCCTTCCATTTAGCCCATCCCCCCCCAAAACCCCTCACTTTGTTCTCTGCATTTAAGAGTCTTTTATGTTTTGTCCCCCTCCCTGTTTTTATATTATTTTTGCTTCCCTTCCCTTATGTTCATCTGTTTTGTATCTTTTTTTAAAATTTATTTTAAAGATTTATATCCAAGTCAGTTAGCAGATAGTGCAGCAATTTCAGGAGTAGATTCCTTACTGCCCCTCACCCATGTAGTCCATCCCCCCTCCCACAGCCCCTCCAGCAACCCTGTTTGTTCTCCATATTTAAGAGTCTCTTATGTTTTGTCCTCCCTCTCTGTTTTTATATTATTTTTGCTCTCATCTGTTTTGTATTTTATATTTTTATGTCTTTCTTTTATTTTGAGAAAGAGAGAGGCAGAGAATGAGCAGGGGAGGGTCAGAGAGAGAGGGAGACACAGAATCTGAAGCAGGCTCCAGGCTCCGAGCTGTCAGCACAGAGCCCAGCTCGGGGCTCGAACCCAAGGGCTGTGACATCATGACCTGAGCCAAAGTCAGACACCCAACTGACTGAGCACCCCAGGCGCCCCAACACCACCATGATTCTGACCAAAGATCTAGTCTACTTGCTCTGGGCCATCAGCATGAGAGAAGGTAGATCTCACTGTGATTTCCTCAACAGATTGTTCAATTGCCCATTTTATGGCTCTTTGGTTAGCATTACTGTGCTGATTCTAGGCACCTGATTCTGTTAGTCCTCAAGGTCATAGCCTGCTAGCTTCTCTGGATGTTATCACAGAGTTTGATCTATCTATAAACCATTCATTGCTGAGTGCTGTGGACCCCATTGCTCAACTAGTTGAGCCTGGACAGTCTAACCCTTTGGAAATTCTGGTAAGTCCGCTATTGACATGGGTGTGATTTTTCTCAGTTAATGCAGAGTGCCAAGCCTCCATTTGTATGTCCCACTCAGAAATATACCGTTTTTGGAGCACCCGGGTGGCTCAGTTGGTTGAGCGTCCAACGTGGACGCTCAAAAAAAAATTATTTTATAAGTAAAAAATTTACTTATTTTTTAACCAGCTTTTAAAGTGTTTATTTTTGAGAGACAGAAACAGAGCGTGAGCAGGGGAGGAGCACCGACTGAGGCACCCAGGCGCCCCTGTGACGGTTTGTAAGTGTGACCCTCCCCCACCCCCCACCCCCAGACATGCAGAGTATTGTTTCTTTGTTTTAAAATTATTTTTTATTGTTTTATTTATTTTTGATACAGACAGAGACAGAGCATGTGAGGGGGAGGGGCAGAGATAGAAGGAGACACAGAACTGGAAGCAGGCTCCAGGCTCTGAGCTAGCTGTCAGCACAGAGCCTGACCCCATGAACGTGAGATCTGACCTGAGCCGAAGTCGGAGGCTTAACCGACTGAGCCACCCAGGCGCCCCAATCTCTTTGTTCTTAATGTTCCATTACTTCAGAATGCTTGGGGCTCTAACAGTATAAAATTCTGTATGTCAGAAACCTGGTGCTTTTAAACTCCACAAATCAATTTTAAAAGCAAAAAATAAAGTGGGGAATAAGGTTATTATCCTTATAATATAAATATATACTTAGAATTACAAACCCTTACAAATCAATATGAAAAAACTCGAATTCTCTAAAAGAAAAGCTAAAACCATGAATGCACGAACGAATACAACAATGGGTGGGAAACACGAGAAACTCCGTAGTCTTACTAGAAATAAAATAAATGCAAATTAAAACTGTGAGAAACTATTTTTCACTTTTTCAGTGGGTGAGGATTAAAAAAACACAGCCAATATTGGTTAAGTTTTCACCACTTTTACACACTATTGATAGAAATGTGAAGTCATACATTTCAACTATGGATGGAGCATAGTTTAGTAAGTCAGACCAAAAACCTTAAATAATGGTTATGTCCTGGGGCTCCTGGGTGGCTCAGTTGGTTAAGCGGCTGACTTGAGCTCAGCTCAGGATCTCAAGGCCCGTGAGTTCAAGCCCCACATCGGGCTGGACACTGAGAGTGGGGAACCTGCTTGAGATTCTCTCTCTCTCTCTTTCTCTCTTTCTCTCTCCCCCTTCCTCTCTGCCCTCGTAGAGAACATATGCTTTCTCAAAGATAAATAAATAAACTTAAAAAATGGTTATGTTCTTTAACTTAACAAATTTACTGTTGGGAATGTATTCTAAGGAAATAGGAGTCAATGTGAATAATGATTTAATTTATCTTTTCCATATTGTTTATAACATTGACAAAGTGGAAATAACCTACAAACTCAACAATACAAAAAACAGTGAAAATTACACTTTCCCTCTGGCAAAGGAATGTTTTATCAGAATATAGTAGTACATGCATGGTATAAAAAGCTATGGTGCAGGGGCACCTGGGTGGCTCAGTGGGTTAAGCAACGGCCTTCAGCTCAGGTCATGATCTCATGGTCCGTGAGTTTGAGTCCCGCCTCAGCCTCTGTGGCTCTCTGCTCCAACTTTGACAGCTCTCAGCATTTCTGTGCCTGCATGCAATTTTCTGTTTTCCTTGCTCTCTGCCCCCTCCCTGATCTCATGCCCATTCTCTCTCTCTCTCTCTTTCTTCCCTCAAAATAAACTTTAAAAAAGTTATAGTATAAAAATAATGGTATAAAAAGTGGACTAGTATTGTTAAGCTGACTCATGGGGAACTGAAATGAGATTTGGTGAAAAAAAAGTTAAAAAAAAATTCTCGACTCTATGCTTTGTTACTGGTAAGGCTGATTTCTAGGGATGAACGATTTCTCCTTCTGGACTTTAAGAGGACACAAAGAAAGGCTTTAAATAACGACAATAAAATAATAGTTCTAGCAAGAGCAGTCGGCATTGAGTACTTACTGTGTGCCGGGTAGCCTGTCAAGTGTTTAATATATTTTATTCAGTTTCTACAGTAAACCTTTGGGGGTAGGCAGTATTACTTATCTTGAGATGTGAAGAGTGACACTTGGAGATGTTGAACAAATGCCCAGAGTCACACGGATAATAAATGCTGAAGCTGGAATTCACAATGTGTCGGCCAGGTTTTGTACTGTATGTTTGTGTCCCCAAGTTCATATTTTGAAACTCTTATCCCTAGTGTGAGGGTATTTGGAGGAGGAAACAGACCATGATGGCATCGATGCCTTTGTAAGAGGAGACACAGGGGACTTGCTCCTGTGCGCTCCCCACCACCTGAGGATACGAGCCGGCCATCTGCAAACTAGGAAGCAGGTCCTCACCAGGTACGAACTATGTCCGCACCTTGATGCTGGACTTTCCAGCCCTCAGAACTGTGAGGAATAGGGCGCCTGGGTGGCTCTGAGTTGGGCTCAGGTCATGATCTCACAGTTTGTGAGTTCAAGCACGGCATGGGACTCTGTGCTGATAGCTCAGAGCCTGGATCCTCTTCAGATTCTGTCTCTACCCTGTTTCCTGCTTAGAGTCTGCCTCTCTCTCTTTCTCTCTCAAAAATAAATAAACATTAAAAAAAAAAAAGACTGTGAGGAATAAGTGTTTGTCATTCAAGCCCTCCAGTCTGCGGTATTTTTGTCATAGCAGCTGGAGCCAACTAAGACACTGGCATTCTAGACGCTCTTACCCACTGGATAATGCTGCAGCTAAGTAAGGAAAACAGACTTAAAACACTGTGTGGTAAAATTCAGGTTTTTTTGGTTGTTAGTAGACTCTTTATTCAGAAAAAAAAAAAAACCAACCCCCAAACAAAACAGTTTTCCAACCACACAGAGGAGGGGTATGGGGAGGGGGAGGTGTCTGTCCATGCAGCCCCAGCCCCCAGCTCATGGGGGGTAACGGCCCCCCAAGTAAAAACGGTGCATGTGTGTGTATGGGCAGGAGAGGGGTGCAAAAGCAGTGGGGGAGGCGGGGGGAAAGGGACAGACGACAGGGGGAGGTGTCTGTCCATGCAGCCCCAGCCCCCAGCTCATGGGGGGTAACGGCCCCCCAAGTAAAAACGGTGTATGTGTGTGTATGGGCAGGAGAGGGGTGCAAAAGCAGGGGGGGGGGGGGGTGAAGGAAAGGGACAGACGACGTCAGTCCTGGGAATGCTGACGGTGGAAGGCCATTTCATAGCATTTCCTGTGGATCACAGCACCCTGGACACCCTGGCCCATCGGTAGGATAAGGGTCTTGGTGGTTATGGTGACAGTGACGTTGAAAGCAGGGCCTGTGCAGGGGCTCCTGGTGTGAAAATCCCTGGAAACTTCCCGGCCCTCAGCCGAGTCCGGATGGAAAGAACACTTCTGGCCCTCTGGTGTCAGCCTAGTCTCGAAACAACCTGAGTGGTCTTGGCCAACCAGGACACCGATATCAGCCAGCGTGACGGTGACAAAGGTTTGGTTTCCCAGGAAGGTGGCCCAGACCGAGGGCGGCTCCTCAGAGCCCATTATGGCGTTGCCACGACAGGTGCCACCCACGGGGAGGTGAGGTTGTGGATGTGGGTAGTTCACCCACCTCAGCGCCGCTTCTCGGCGCCCTCCCCCTCCCCCGGGGCTGGGCCCTCGCTGGGCTGGGGGGCTCTGGCTGGCAGGTTGGGAGGCTGAGAGTCAGGACCCTGCCGGCTCTGCTTGCGGTGCCTCAGCCCTCGCATCACCACTGAAATCCCCTTTTTAAAAATATAATAAGCTGCTCAGCAAGATAGACTTTTGTTTTAATTGGTAGAGAGACTGCCGTTTAAAATCAATAATGTGGGCCACCTTGCTGGCTTAGTCGGAAGACCATGCAATTTATGATCCCTGGGTTGTGAGTTCGAGCCCTTCTACATTTCGTGTAGAGATTACTAAAAACAATAAGTTAAAAAAAAAAGACAGCTGCGTCTCTGTTAGTCGAGGTCTCCCACTAATCCTTTGTTCTGGAAGGGGGAGTCCTTTCAACTAGGGAGGGGGAAGGGAAGCAGGGGGAAGGTGCAGCGGGGCACTAGGGGAGTGGTCAAGGCTGCTCTTTGGTACGGGAGCTTGAAGTTTACTGTGAGAAGGTCAGCAGTTTCCCAAAGACGGAAGGAGGCTTCTGGGAGGTGTCCTGGGAAGAGGGAAGAGGGACTCTAATGAGACTCTGACGGCTTTCTTCAGGAGGGGTAGTGTGACTACATCACCTCTGATGCGCTCAGGTGGCCCTGACCCGAGACGGCACCAAGGCAGAAGGGTGTGCCCAGGGGAAATTCACCGTAAAGGAGGGGGCTTGGACTGCTCACCTGGACCTAACACTGCCGGCGGGGAGGACAGGCTTCCAGCTCAAGTCTTTATGAATGTCACCCTTGGGTGTCCTAGGAGAAAGAGTCGTGGTGTCGGACATCGGAACTGCAGACTAGCGAGTACTTACTTAGCTCCGCCTTGTGAGCGGGCCTCACACGGCATTCTTCTGTGTTTCAACAGCGACACCTTGTGGGACAGTAGTGGAAGACACTGGGGTCTGAGGACTGGGGAGCAGTTTTCTAGCTTTCATTCTTTTGTTTTCATCCCCCCCCCTCAACTTTATTGAGGTCTACTTGGCAAATATAGACCTCAATACATTTAAATTGGGCAATGCGATACTTTGATATACCTTGTGAAAGGAGTCCGTCTTCCATTACTTTTGTGTGAGTGTGAGAACACCTAAGTTCTCTCAGCACATTTCAACTACATGACACGGTATCTTAAAATTTTTTTTTTAAATTTATTTTTAAAAGACAGAGACAGAACATGAGTAAGGGAGGAGCAGAGAGAGGGAGACACAGAATCCGAAGCAAGATCCAGGCTCTGAGCTGTCAGCACAGAGCCCGATGCAGGGCTCGAACTCATGAACATGAGATCATGACCTGAGCTGAAGCTAGACTCTTAACCGACTGAGCCACCCTGGCGCCCCAATAATACAATATTTTTAACTATAGGTATCATGCTATCATTAGATCTTCAGATCTTGTTCTTGTAAATGAAAGTTTGTATCCTTTACCTGCTCTGGTCCCCTCTTCTCAGACTCTGGTAACCACTATTGTACTATGTTTCTAGGAGTTTTACTTTTTACTTTTTCCCCCCTCTGAGTCCACGTATAAATGACACAATGCAGTGTTTGTCCTTCTCTGTCTAGTTTATTTCACTTAGGGTAATGTCTTCCATGTTCATTTATGTTGTTGCAACATAGATGGCAGGATTACCTTCTTCTTATGGCTAAATATATAGTTATAAATTATCATTATAATTTACATATACATTATATATTGATACATATAAATATACATAGAAAAATATAAATATTTATAAATATTTTAGTATAAAATAATAGACTTAGGTTGTTTCCATACCACGCTGCAATGAATATTAGGGTACAGATATCTCTTTGAGATAATGATTTTATTACTTTGCGTATATACCTAAAAGTAGGATTGCTGGATTATATGGTAGTTCTATTTTTAATTTCTTGATGAACCTTCATTTGAGTTTCCAGAGTGGCGATACCAGTGTACATTCCCGACAGAAGAGCAAGGGCTGCATTTTCTCCACATCTTTGCTCGCATTTAGTATTTCTTGTCTTTTTGATACTAGCTATTCTAATGGGTGTGGGGTGATATCTCATTGTAGTTTTGATTTGCATTTCTCTGATGAATAGTGAACATCTTTTCATGTACCTGTCTTTTGCCTGTGTTTTTTTTAATTGAGTTATCTGTTTTGTTTTGCCATTGAGATGATGAGTTCCTTATAAATTTTGGATATTAGCCCTTTATTGATATGGTTTGTAAATAACCTCTCCCATTCCATAGGTGGCCTTTGAGTTTTGTTGGTGGTTTCTTTTGCTGTGCTTTTTAGTGTGATACAGTCCACTTCTTTATTTTTGCTTTTGTTGCCTTTGTTCTTGGTGTCCAGTCCAAACAATGATTGCCAAGACCAAGGTCAAGGTCCCATGTTTTCTTCTCAGAGTTTTATCATTTCCAGTCTTAAATTCAAGTCTTTAATCCATTTTGAGTTGATGTTTATGTATAGTGTAAGATAGATATCCAGTTTCATTCTTTTGCAGGTGAATATATGATTTTCCCAGCACCATTTCTTGACGGGACTATCCTTTCCCCATTGTATCTTCTTAGCTCCTTTGTCAAAAATTAATTAACCAAATAGATACTGGTTTATTTCTGGGCTCTCTATTCAGTTCCATTGATCTGTGTATCTGGTGTTTATGCCAACACCACACTGGTTTGATTACTGTAGCTTTGTAATATAGCCTTAAATCAGAAAGAGTGATGCTCCAGGGGCACATGGGTGGCTCAGTTGGCTAAGGGGCCAACTCTTGATTTCAGCTCACGTCATGATTTCCGGGTCTTGAGATCAAGACCCCGCGTCCAGGCACAGAGGTGGAGCCTTCTAAGGATTCTTTCTCTTCTCCTTCTCTCTCTCTGAAAGAAAGAAAAAAGAAAAGAAAAAAAAGAAAGAAGGCAAGAAAGAAAACAAGATGCCTCCTGTTTTGTTCATTCTCCAGATTTTTGGGGGCTATTTGGGTCTTTTGAAATTTCATGTGAATTTTAGAATTATTAAAAAATTTTTTAAACATTTATTTATTTTTGAGAGAGAGACACACAAAGAAGGTGAGTGGGGAATGGTCAGAGAGAGAGGGAGACACAGAATCCGAAGCAGGCTCCAGGCTCTGAGCAAACGGTCAGCACAGAGCCTGAGGCGGGGCTTGAACCCACAAACTGTGAGATCATGATCTGAGCTGAAGTCGGCCACTTAACCGACTGAGCGACCCAGGTGCCCCTATTTTTCTATTTCTATAAACAATGCCATTGGAAATTTGATAGATTGCATTAGGCTTATAGATGGCTGTGGGTATTATGGATACTTTAACAATATACCTCTTCCGATCCTTGAACACAGGCTAGCTTTACATTCCTATGTATTTTCTTCAGTGTCTTTCATCAGAGTTTTATAGTTGAATGTATAGCTTTTTCATCTCCTTAGTTAAATTTATTCCTAAGTATTTTATTATTTTTGATACTATTATAAATGAGATTGCTTTCTTAATTTCTCTACAATAGTTCATTGTTAGTGTATAGGAATGCAATTGATTTTTATATATTTTGTATCTTGCAACTTTATTTATTTAAAATTTTTTTTAAATGTTTTATTTATTTTTGATACAGACAGAGACAGAGCATGAGAGGGGGAGGGGCAGAGAGAGAAGGAGACACAGAACCGGAAGCAGGCTCCAGGCCCTGAGCTAGCTGTCAGCACGGAGCCTGATGTGGGGCTCGAACCCACAAACGTGAGATCTGACCTGAGCCGAAGTCGGAGGCTCAACCGACTGAACCACCCAGGCGCCCCTCTTGCAACTTTATTAAATTGTCCATGTTTCATTCTTAAAGCCAAGCTTTAAGATCAGCAAGGCTGATCCTCTGGGCTCCCTTTCCAGCCTAACATGGAGGGACAGAAACATACAGTACATTATATGTTACCTGTTAAATAATATGTATTTACAGATATATTTAATATTTACATATTATGCATGTAATTTACATATATACGTGTGTATATATGTACATATATACATATATAAAAGCACTTACAAGTCAATAAGGAAGAATATGGTAACCCAACAGAAAAATGGCAAAAGGATACAAATTAGCACCTAATAGAAACAACAGAAATAGCTAACACTTAAAAAGAGTTTTTATCTCATTCATAAATAATTTATTAAACATAAAGGTTAAAAACATAGTGAGATGCTACTTTTCATCTAACAGGTTAATAAAAAGTAGGATAAAATTTAGTGTGGGGGTGAGAGTGTGAAGAATCTATCACAAACTGCTAGTGGAGAAAAATGGTGCAAAATTCTGGATGGTAATTCAGTAACGTATATCCAAATTTAAAGTGTACATACCCTGTAATGCAATAATTCCATTGCTAAAAATTTATGAATGTTTCCCAGTTACTTTTTGTTTATATATTATTTAAGATAAATTCTTTTGTAAGTAATATGAAATCCAACTCAAAGAAGTTAAAAATTTTTTTAATGTTTTTTATTTATTTATTTTTGATAGACAGAGAGAGATAGTGCAAGCAGGGGAGGGTCAGAGGGAGAGGGAGATACAGAATCTGAAGCAGGCTCCAGGCTCTGAGCTGTCAGCACAGAGCCCGATGTGGGGGTCGAACCCACGAACCATGAGATCATGACCTGAGCTGAAGCTGGATGCTTAACCAACTGAGCCACCCAGGAGCCCCAGCAACTCAAAGAAGTTTAAAGGATGGAGATTTACTGGACGGTGGACCTGGATCCCAGAGACAGGATGGGCTGCAGCTCTGGATTGATCCAGCAGCAGTGAGCTATTGTCAGTGTCTTTATAACTCTCTTCTCTGACTTCTGGCGAGTCAGTTTCATCCAAAGGCTAATTCCCCATCCAGGTCACAAGATGGTTACCAAAAACTCCCGAGGTTCAGTTGACACGTACATTCTTTATGCGGTAAGACAACTTTGCAAACCCTTCTTACACGGAGTTCTCCCTCGTAGGAATCCTTAATTCACCAATATGGAATCCAGACATTCTATTTCCCAGCCTCCCTTGCAGCTCTGCCGACGCCCTTCCAGACATTCAAATGGAACTTAGTGACGTGAAGCTGCAAGAACCATGCAGACACCCTCCTGGTCATCCTCCGGTTGCGGCGGCTCGGGTGGGTTCCCAGGGCCAGCACTCCTTGCCAGTGGGGTACCTGCACTCAGCGGGCCAGCAGTCACTCCCTAGGTCTGGAGCAGTGAGGCAGCAGGATATATTCTGCTGTATCCCCCTGAGACCTGATTCTCTGGCCTCCCCAGAGATTCTCTGAGCTCCTTGATACCCTTTCACGAGTTCCATTTGTTTCAACTATCCACAGTTCATTCCTACCGTGTGCGCAAAAGTAAGACCTCTGACATAGACATGTTTCCTCATCACGTCTAGGGAAAGGAAGGTCGCAGACAGAAATTCTCTCAAAGGAGCAGGATGTGGGGCACCTGGGTGGCTGAGTGGGTGAAGGTCCAATTTTGGCCGAGGTCATGACCCCGCGGTTCCCGGGTTTGACTGCCAAGTGGAGCTGGCTGGACGGAGCCTCTTCAGATTCTCTGTCTCCCTCTCTCTGCCCTCCCCCGCCCCCAAGTGCTCTCTTTCAAAAATAAATAAACATATGTAAAAGAAAAGAGCAGATGTTTCCTTTCCTGACGCCTCTGGCAAACTATTTTTCTCTCTCAAAAGCCAGATTTTTTTTTTTCCTGAATTGCTGGGGCTTGAGGATGGGATTACATTTATAGCTCAGGCTCAAGCCTTACGGCTTAAGACAAAGGACAGAGAGAAGTGAGGACAGCCAGGTGAAGATCAGGACACTTAAAGAAGGATGAAAAAGTGAAGGTATGGGGGAGGGAGGAGGGCCTTGGTGTCTAGCAGACAAAGTCACTTATGTTAAACCCCTTAGTCGTTTCCATACCCTGCTCTTCACACACGGATTCCTCTTTGGTGCTCTCCTCTCCGCGAGAACACTTGTCGTGTTGCCGCTGGTCACCACCTGGAACTTCTGGACACGGTCACCAGGGCAGGGTGGAGCTTCCTCTTTCCAGGTCGGGAGACTGAATGAGGGGCCACTTCCGCCGCCCTCCATTCCCCCTTTAGTAAGAACTCGGGCAACAAAAACAATGACAATGCTTTCTCCTTCGTTTAATGGGAAGGTCCTTAAGAAATTCAGTGCTCATTGTTATACTCCATCTCCTAAGTTTTCTCCCCTTTTCTTAGGCACCGGTGTCTCTCAACAATGCTTCTTTCTCCCCTCTTAAAGCCAGTCTTCATTCATTCTTTGAAACAGCTCACCCCCTCCAATGGATTGGACTATGTTCCTGGCAGCATGGTCCTCAAACTTCGAAGCCTGTTCTGAACAGTACATTTCTCAAGAGTGAGCTCACCTTTGGTGTTACTGACCTTTGAGACCAGGTAAGGTTGGCCGTGGGCACTGTACTGTGCATGTAGGAAGCATCGCTGGCTTCTACCCACTAAATTCGAGCAGTATCCCTTCCCTGTCATCCTCTGCCCCCTCAAGCTGTTAAACCCAAACTGTCCCAGACATTGTGGAATGTTCTCTGGGGGACAGAATTACGTCTCCCCGAAAACCACTAGACAACTGGCGGGGGAGTAAGAGCAGAGGAAGCCTCTCACAGGCCAAGTGAGGGTGGCAGGTTCCCGAAGCAGGCTCCAGGCTCTGAGCTAGCTGTCAGCACAGAGCCCGACGCGGGGCTCGAACCGACGAACCGTGAGATCATGACCTGAGCCGAAGCTGCATGCTTAACTGACTGAGCCACCCAGGGGCCCCTGGGCAATATTCCTTTTAATTCCCTTAGCTACTCATAGATTTGGCCCAAAGATTTGAAATTAGTACTTGGGAATTTAATCTTGTAGGTTTTTTTTTTTTTTTTGATGATGATGGTTATTGTGTTTTTGTTTCTTTGTTTTTGTTTTTTGCTTATTTTTGATATATAGAGAGACAGAGCATGAGCAGAGGAGGGGCAGAGAGAGAGGGAGACACAAAATCCAAAGCAGGCTCCAAGTTCAAAGCTGTCAGCACAGAACCTGATACAGGGCTCAAATCCACAGACCGTTAGATCATCACCTAAACTGAAATCGGATACTTGACCGACTGAGCCACCCAAGCGCCCCTGTGTTATTTGGTATATGGTACACATGGATTTGGTACATGGATTTTAGGTTGCCTGATATACAGTTATTAAAAACTTAAAAATTTTTTATTACATTTACTTATTTTTGAGAGAGAGAGAGAGGCAGAGCACAAGTGGGGGAGGGGTAGAGAGAGACTGAGACACAGATCCTGAAACAGGCTCCAGGCTCTGAGCTGTCAGCACAGAGCCCAATGCGGCGCTTGAACCCATGAACCATGAGATCATGACTTGAGCCGAAGTTGGACGCTTAACCAACTGAACCACCCAGGCACCCCATAAATTTACTTCTTTGAGAGAGAGTGAGAACACGCAAACATGGGAGGGGCAGTGAGAGGGGGAGAGAGAGAATCCCAAGTAGGTTCCATGCTGTCAGCCCAGAGACTGATGTGGGGCTCTGTCTCACAAACTGTCAGATCACAACCTGGGCTGAGAGCAAGCGTCTGACTCTTTAACCAACTGAGCCACCCAGACGCCCCCAGTTATTAAAAACTTTTAATTGTAGCCTTTAGTTACAATTTTTTGATGTATGTATCCTAAATCATGTTAAGTCTTTTTGGCTTGAATTGTCTGACATCAAGATGACAACCTTTGCAGTCTTATTGTTTCCATTTGTCTTGTGTATCTTTGTCTATTCCTTTCTACTTATCCTTTCTGATTCACTTAGTTTAACTGTATTGCTTGCATGTGATTTTTGCTGCATAATAAATCATACCAAATCTTAGTGGCTTAAAACAAGAGCCATTTAGCTTTTACTTCTGTGGGTTGGTTGGCATGTTGTTCGGGCTGGCTCAGCTAATCTCTGATGGGCTTGGGGCTG
The DNA here is from genome assembly GCA_004023845.1 of Helogale parvula. Taxonomy (NCBI): domain Eukaryota; kingdom Metazoa; phylum Chordata; class Mammalia; order Carnivora; family Herpestidae; genus Helogale; species Helogale parvula. Next base: position 16,925 of record PJEM01008644.1, on the reverse strand, counting down.
GCCGGTGGCTGGATTATCTAAGACAGCCTCGCTCACATGTCTGACAACTAGCTGATTGTTGGCTAGGGCTGGGAGAAGGCTGGGCTGTGTGTCTTTCATGATCCAGCAGATTAAACTGCACAGGCAGAGGTCATAGGGGTTCAAGTGCAGCAAGTGGGGACCAGCCCTGATGACCGAAGTGGCCACTTGCATCACAACTGCTAATGTCCCACTGCCAGAGCAATTCACGTCAACAACCCCAACTGAAGGGGTGGAGGAAAAGACAAAGACTTTGCACACTGCAAAGTCACAGATGAAGGAAGGGTGAGAATTTGTAGCCAATTTTATAATCTACGTTTCTGGGTTTTCCTTTGTGAGTCACCAGAAAAGTCTTTTCTTTTCAATGGTTGATTTGAACCCAATTACATTTATGATGGTTATGTTCAATCTCAATTTTGTCATACCTTTCAGTGCTTTAATTGTTGAGTGTATCATTATTTTTACTGTTTTTCCCCATCTGGCCCATTTGCTGTTTTTAATTTTCTTTCTTTCTTTTTTTTTTTTAAGAGAGAGAGGGAGCGAGAGAATCTTAGGCAGGCTGTACACCCAGTGTGGGGCCTGCTGTGAGGCTTGACCTGATGACCAGGCATGCAGTCGTGACTAGAGCAGGAATCAAGAGTTGGATACCCAACTGGCTAAGCCACCAGGTGCCCCTTCTCTTGGTGTTTACACAAAGTTTACACATATATGTTATGTTATTTATTTATTTTCTATTAGTTGATTTTATTTTACACTAGATGGCGGGCACAAAGCAATCCTCCTTAATAAAGTTGACAATTAGCTTCACTCAGAACATTTAAAAAACTTTTTTTTTATGTCTTTATTTTGAGAGAGAGGCAGAGAGTGAGTGAGGGAAAGGCAGAGAGAGAGGGAGACACAGAATCTGAAGCAGGCTCCAGGTTCTGAGCTGTCAGCACAGAGCCCGATGCGGGGCTCGAACCCACGAACTGTGAGATCATGACCCGAGCCAAAGTCAGACGCAGAACTGACTGAGCCACCCAGGTGCCGCTCAGACTACTTATTCTACTTTTCCTTTCTGATATTTGCAATGTACTATAAAACAGATAAAAAAATAGATTAATGGATGATGGACAAAGGGATGATAGATGTGTGATATAGATATATGTGGTAATAAAATGTTAATGATGTAATGTTAATGTTTGAATCTTGGTGGTGGATATGTAGGTGTTTTCTTCAAAATTCTATAATGTTTAAAATTTTAAGAATTACAGTGTAGGGGTAAAAGAACATAGGAGCCAGCCTGAAGGTGTTTCCATTGGCCAAATCTTAAACAAAATAGTTTCAAAATACATAATGATAGGAATAGATTATAATCTGAGTCGATGATGATATAAATATAAACTGAATGAGTAAGTCAATAAATGGTAGGAAATGAAAAACTCTTCTGTAAACTTGATTACAGAATAATGCCAACTAATAAATATGGAATAATGGATATGAAAATTTCCATTTTGTGATCATCAGAGCAGTAATATGTTCAGGCAAGAATCGTCAAAGCAAGGAAAAAGTCAGTGGAAAAATGTCTAAAGAGGAACGATATATTCACGCAGTCTCAAAGTATATTCCCACAAATTATTTGTTAATTATAAAAAGAAAATAATTTTTTTCCAGGAAGAAAAATGGTGACGTCACATTAAAAAAGTAGTGTTTAGGGGTACCCGGCTGGCTCAAATCATGATCTTGGGGTTGTAAGTCTGAGCCCCATGTTGGGTGTAGACATTACTTAAAAATAGAATCTTTAAAAAATAGGGTTTATTATGACTGTAAAGTTTGTTAACAGCACGCAAAGCTAGGCACTATGATTTATTTCCGTAATTGCTCAGTCTTTTTTCTTCGAGTATCACTGTCATTCTTTTTTTCTTCCTGGTAATATATATTTTTTTCTGGAAAGCTCCATCGTACCAGGTGTTATAGCTCATCCCGCCAATCCTTCTTTCTTTTGCTCTTTGGGACCTTCCTTCTGGAGCCCTTCACCCTCCTGCTTCAGTCTGGGCCGGTTACTCTTTAGGTCTGTCGCACAGCTGCTGTTTTAGGCTTACCCTTAACTGCTCTCTCCTTATGAACTATCCTCTGGGAGGGGAGAATCAGACCTCTGTAAATATAGACAGTAGGTTGACAGAGTGGCTGCAGGATTCTCTCCATTTAAATCTTGCATGGCGTGCAGTGGAAACGCAGAGATACTTGCTGAAAACCTTAGTATGTTGTTCAAATGTTACTAATGCTTTGTACCATGAGGCTTTCAGGGTTTGTGTTTTAACACATGGTCATAAGTATTAAATAAGCAAAGATAAGTGAAATTACACACACTCTGTGTATATGCATAATTTTCTTACAAGGAACTCAGGTGCTTTTGGTGGGAAGAGACACACTTACGACTGCTCCCTGAATCTGATGCAGAGGTAACATATGCTGCAGGGAACAGACACTTCCTTGTGTGGCTGTAAAAGCAAACTAACAACAAAAGTCAGGGTCAGCAGGTGAAGGCAGTCCTCTTTCAAGTTGAAATACTTAAATATTGGAGTTTAGTGAAAATCGGAGTCTTGAAACATGCCCTCAATGTTGAGCTACGCATAATTTTCAGCTTTCCCAAAATACTTATTTCTATTCTGTGAAGCATTATTATCCCGAAAATAATTCTGATTCTTTATTCTTAGAAGTTATCTTACTCAAGTAAAGTGACGCTCGTCTAGGAGAGACACTAGTGGCCGGGGACAGTCATTATTTAAACAGCCGTGAATGGAATTAGAGAGCTAAGACTGAGGGACGTATGAGCAGCAATGTTTAGGATGAGACAGGGCTCGCCTAGGGAGTAGCCGTAGATAAAAGGCTTACTAGTGTCCCTCTTTCTCTTTAAAAATTTTGGCGCTATGTGGACAAAACTGACATACCCATATGTGAGAAATGAGTCATTTTCTTTTTTTGCATATATGTTGTATTTTTTTTGAAAGTCAAATATGCAAATAGATAACAGAGACAAATATTCTCTATCAAATGTTGCAAAAAAACCCAGTGCTTCTGCCCCGCACCACTTTCCGCTGTCCATTTACACCTAGAGCCCCCCCTGCCACCGTCCTTTATCTAATACTAGAGTGTGGAGGAAAAGTATCACCATCTCATTTACCTTCCGCCCTTCACCCTCTGAGTCTTCCTCCAGCCCCCAAACAGCTTCTTTCTTGCAGTGCAGGAACTTTCTTTCAATCAAACCCTTGTCCTACTTATTCTTTCATTCATTGTAAACTCTCTCTTTTGTGGCCTTATGGGCTTGGTTTGTACAAGCCTCTTTCCTCCCTAACAAAGGTTGACTCCTCCCAAAGTAACAAGTGCATACTTTCAGGTGATTGTTTCATATGGACTTCAAAAACTCGTAATTTTTTTAAAACGTTTTATTTATTTTTGATACAGAGAGAGACAGAGCATGAGACAGGGAGGGTCAGAGAGAGAAGGAGACACAGAACCAGAAGCAGGCTCCCACAGAGCCTGACGCGGGGCTCGAACCCACGAACATGAGTTCTGACCTGAGCTGAAGTCGGAGGCTTAACCGACTGAGCCACCCAGGCGCCCCAAAAACTCGTATTTTGAAATTCAAACCTGTTTTCATTGGGTTCTCTCCCTCCAAAGATGCACGTATTTCCACTGGTTCAATCAGTGGGGGTGACGATGGGCCCGCTGGAACTAGAGATTATCAGGGAGGAAAATCTACTGATTTAATATCCCCCCAAAACATGACATGGAGACTACTATACTCCAAGAACGTATTTTATGGGGTTTTCTTACACAGATGGAAAATCAATGTTGCCTTTTCCAAGTTTGGACGCAGTGAAACTCACCCTTGGGACATGTCACGGTGCCCCTTTGCATCCAGCCCTCCTCCCTTCCTGGGCCCTAGGAAGCCCATCCTTCCCAGTCCCACTGCATTTTGCCGGGGCCAGGTGACAGGTGAGTGCAAGTGAGGGCTGAGGCCGTGAAAAGCTGCTGTGTGTTCTCCCTCGAAAATGGGTCTCCTGCTGAGATAACTGAGCTAGAAGATCAAAGCAGTCTGCGTCACAAGACCCTTCGTGCAGGACAGCGACCTGGAGAGTTTACTGTGTTAAGATGCTGAGATTCTGAAATTGTTTTTCAGTGTTTACAAAGCATCTGTAATGATGTGTGAACATGCTTGGCAGAATAGGAAGAAAAGGAAAAATAATGAGGTACAAAATTGCCTGCAAAGAGTCACGAGAATTCTCCAAAGAAAAGAGGTGCGCGGAGAGAAGGAAGTGCAAGGAACTTTGCTGAAAGAGGATGTCCAGGCGGTGGAACCGCAGAAAAATTTTATTTTACATGTGATTCTTTTTTATTTTTTATTTTATTAAAATTTTTTAAAATGTTTTAAATTTATTTTTGAGAGACAGAGAGAGAGCGTGCAAGCAGGGGAGGGTCAGAGAGAGAGGGAGGTACAGAATCTGAAGCAGGCTCCAGGCTCTGAGCTGTCAGCACAGAGCCCGATGCAGGGCTTGAACCCACAAACCGTGAGATCATGACCTGAGCCGAAGTCAGACGTTCAATCGACTGAGCCACTCAGGCGCCCCTACATGTGATTCTTCAAATGTGCCGAATTTTCTAGGGAAGGCATGTTATGCTTTGAAGACAGAACAGAGAAATGTTTTGAAATGACGCTATGGGAGCAGGGGAGGAGGAAAGAAATGGGTGAACGCTGGAAAAGAGGAACGGAGGAGAGTACTGGAAAGGAAGGAAGGCAGGCCACTTCCCCGAACTCTGCACTCACCGCAGGCTGTAGCCAGGCACAGCCTACGCCCTGTGGCAAACAGAAAATAACAGTATGAGGACACTTCGGTCTGGGGAGGGGCTGGAAACCAGCAGGCTGTCTGAGTACCTATGCTGTGTGCTAGAGCCAAAAAGAAATCAGGGGCTGTGGGCTGTGGTCTAGGCAGATCCAGGAAGGCTTCCTGTAGGAGGCAACTTGAGCTGAGCCTTGAATGAGCTCTAGAAGATGGCCTTGTCCAGAGGGGACGATGAGAAGGAGTGAGCAAGAGACACACATCCCTGAGGAGGCTAATTGTGTAATTTTGTCACAAGAGACGGTCAGGAAATTGGTTATTATCAGAACACAAGCATATGTCATCCTACTTTGGCCTCTGGCCTAGTGCTTCATTAATGATTATTGCCTAACTAACTACACTGGCTTATAGCCACATTAATGAGGATACCTCTTATTGAGAAAGGTGTGTCATTTTGGGAGTAGAAATCTAAATTTTTTTTTACAAGCAGTGAAACGTATTTACTCATTCAAAAATATTTACCAAGTGTCTCCCATGTGCCCAGTGCCAGATATAACAATATTTAAAAAAAACCCCACAAAACACAACTTTGCCCTTAGCTTATATTCTAGTGGGGAAGTCAGACAAAAATTAAATCAACAGCAACAAAAATACTTGCTAGTTGGGGTAAGTGTTTTGAAGGAAATAAACAATGGCTGAGTTAGACATTGACGAGGGGGGAATGTGCTTTAGCTGTGATGACGGGGAGGAGGACATGTGAAGAAAGTGGGGAGGGAGTATTCAAAGTCATATGAGGAGAGAAAGATCTTAGTGATTTTGAGAACTTAAATCAGACCAGTGTGACTGGGCAGTAATAAATGAGGAACAAGAGGCAACACATGAAGTGGAAGAGAGATGCAGAAATAGATCGCGCTGTGGTAAGGAGTTTGGATTTTATTCAACGGCACATCAGACAGGATCACCTTCTCTTCCCTTGACCAACACCGCACAGTTAACTACATCTATGGTCATTTCCCTCTGCCTCAGCAAATGCCTTATCCGACACCTTTCTGACAGCTAACCCCTCCCTGCTCCCTCCAAGTTACGGTTACTTTCCTCTCCACTTCCCATGCACTTTGCCTCTTGGGCTTTTCTGAATTCCCCCGTGTATCCTTTCTGTGAACCAACCTACAAGCTAATCTATCATCTTCTGTCCTAAAAATACACCTAATTTGATACTGTCTTTCCTAATTGATAGCTTCCAACCTATTTCTGTTTCTTTCCGTTCCCTTATAGTCCCAGGGTTTTAAAAATCAGCTGACTGATGGGGCGCCTGGGTGGCTCAGTTGGTTGGGCGTCTGACTTCGGCTCAGGTTATGATCTCGAGTTTGTGAGTTGAGCCCCGCAGTTTGACAGTTGAGCTGTCAGCACAGAGCCTGGAGCCTTCAGATTCTGTGTCTCCCTCTCTCTCTGCCCCTCCCATGCTCACACTCTGTCTCTCTCTCTCTCAATAATAAATAAACATTAAAAAAAATCAGCTGACTGCTGATTCTTAAACAAGACCTCTCCAGAAGCTCTAATTTCACATACCCAATTGTCAATTTATTGCCTCCACTTGAATGCGGGTACAAACACTCCCGATCCCCTCCCCCATCAGCGGATTATACATCAGTCTTCCTTGTAGCAATCAGTAAATGATTTCTACTGACTGCTCAGAAGTTCAGGCCCCCCAACCAGGTGCCATTCTTGGTCGCTTTCTCTTCACCTTCCTAATCCTGTTTATCAGTAAATCCTTCAAATTGTAACTCAAAAACACATCAACTTAGCTCACCCCTGCTAAGGTTACCTTTTGTGATCTCTTGCCTGGATTTCTGAAATGATCTCATGATTCACCCCTCTATATCCATCTTGCCTTTCTTTAATGCATTGTCTCCATAGCAAAGTAGCTGTTTTATTTTACCCTAGAATCTTTTATTAAAAAACTGAAAATTGTGGTAAAATAAACTTATATAATGAAAGTTGTATGTACGCTGTAAAATATCACACAAAAAAGATCAGCAAAACCCAAAAATACAGAGAGCTGATGTGGGGGATGGGCAAAATGGGTGAAGGGCCATGGGAGGAGAGGAGATATAGGCTTCCGGTTATGGAATGAATGAGTCACAGGGATAAAAGGTACAGCACAGGGGAAGAGTCAATGGTATGATAATAGCACTGTATGGGGACAGATGGTCGCTAATGACACTTGTGGTGAGCACAGCATAATTTGCACACCTATCAAATTGCTATATTGTACACCTAAGACTACTGTAACATTGTGTGTTAAGCTATACTTGGGTATCAACATTAATTAAAAAAACTGAGCAAAACTCAACCGTTATAAAAAAAAAAGTGGGCAAAAATAAAGAAAATAAAAAATACACACTTCTACTTCCAAAGATTACAACTTACAATGCAATCCCAGAGATTCCTTTGTAGTACACACATACACATACGTGCATTTTGTAGTCAAAGTGAGATACCGTAACACACACTCTTCTGTGACTTGCTCTTTTCAGTTAATAATCTCCCTCTTTCCGTGGCAATACATTTGTATCTTATATGAAATTTCTTCAACTGTCCTGAAAATGCGTTCTGTAGGTAGTCTCTTCATACTAGGATTCAATCCACTCTTATGTATCCTGATGTGTGTTTTTCCCCCCCCATACGGCAGTGGCTTTTTTCATAGCAATACATTGTTGAAGAGATGAAGCCAGTTGTTGTCAGGCAGAATGTTCCACCTGCTGGATGTTCGGTTACTGCCTATGGATCATTTAGTTTGCTCCTCTATCCCCTGTTTCCTAGTAAGTTGTTAGATGCAAAGGTTTGATAGACTCAAGCATTTCTGCGTGGAATATATCATAGATGATATTGTATACTTCATATTACAGCCCATCAAGGGCTGCCGTATCAGATTGATGGGTAGCCTTGTTAAAAGGTAAACTGTACCATGTCGATATTGCCTAGATCCCACTTATGGCTTCCTTTGTATTTATTCTATAATACAAACTAAAAATTTTTAAAAATGTTTATTTATTTTTGAGAGAGAGAGAGAGAGACAGACAGACAGACCACGAGGAAGGGAGGGGCAGAAAGACAGGGAGACAGAATCCGAAGCAGGCTCCAGGCTCCGAGCTGTCAGCACAGAGCCCGATGCGGGGCTCAAACCCACAAACCGGAGATCCTGACCTGAGCCAAGTCGGAAGCTTAACCGACTGAGCCACCCAGGCGCCCCTAATACAAATTCTTAACTTGGCCTACAAAGTTCTGAATGAATGATGCTTGCTTTACTCTTTCAACTTTATTTTATTCCGTTTCCTGTGTGGTTTCGAAGTTTTTGCCACAGTTTGCCTCAACTTCCTGTTCAAGGGAAAGTGCTTGCTTCCTAGGGCCTTTGCACTTGCACCCCCTAGGTCTGTGATGGTCTCCTTTGTCACCCTTCCCTTCCACCAATGTCAAGCATCTTCTCGAACGGCAGGTCGTTGTAAGTTAACCTCCGAGAAGCCTGTTTTGATTGCTTTGTTTAAATCAGGTTCTTTCAAGGGACCCTAATACCCTACATTCCTAGCACCTTGCCTTTCCTACCGTACTTCGGATACTTTGTCACCTTAGTTTCTCCGTCCTTCCCTTCCCTTCCCTGTCCTTACCAGGGCAGGGACCTTTCCTATAAGGCTCCCTGTGCACTCTGTCCTCGAGTAGAGCGACGCGTTGCAAGGACGCAACCCCGCGGCTGCAACGTCTCGGACAGGTCGCCGCAACCTCTCGCAGGTGGCAGGAACGCTTCTTCCCCGAGAAGCTGTTCGAGTGGAGGAACGGTTACTTTTACGCGAAGGTGCCGCCACAGTGGGCCGGAAGGGGAGAGAATTCTGCGGTCTGCGGCTTCGAGGCCCCGGCGGCCTCACGTGACTGCGGGCGGAGCACAGCGCGCCTGCGCGGGGGCTCCCGGAAGTGGCCGGACCCAAAGCCCGGGTGGAGAGCCCGTCCGTCGGTTCGTCGGTCCGCCGGTCCGCCAGCCGGCTCGTCCGCGCGCCTCGGCCCTCGTCGGCGTCCCGCGGTGTGGTCTGGCCCAAACCGCGGCCGGGGTGCCCGCCATGGCGTCGTTTATCTCGGTGCAGCTGAAGAAGACCTCGGAGGTGGACCTGGCCAAACCGCTGGTCAAGTTCATCCAGCAGACGTACCCGAGCGGCGGGGAGGAGCAGGCCCAGTACTGCCGCGCGGCGGAGGAGCTCAGCAAGCTGCGCCGCGCCGCGCTCGGCCGCCCGCTGGACAAGCACGAGGGCGCCCTCGAGACGCTGCTGAGGTGGGCCCGGGGCGCGAGCGGTGCGGAGGGGCCCGCCGGGGTCCCCCTCGTCCCCGCGAGCCCGGCCCGGCCGCCCCGCCCTGGCCGGGCCGGGCGCGTAGGTGCGGTCGGCATTCCTTCCTGCTGAGCCGAGGCGGCCCCGCCACCGCCCTCCCTGCTCTCGCGGCCCGCCCCCGCCCTGGGTCCGCGGGGGACCCGGGCCGTCGGATACCGGGGACGGTCGGTGTTTCCCTGCAAGTAATTTCCCGCACTTGTTGGAGGGGGGTCCCCGAGATACCGCCCTTCTCCCGCGTTTGCATCGCCGCAAAACTTTCTTGGCCGGGTGAGGATGTCCTAACAGTAGTTGCCTGGGGGAAGTGGGGGAATTGGGACGCCGGAGCGAACGTCTAGTACTTACTGGGTTATGTTCTTTTGAAACGAGCTCCCTTTTTTAAGTTCATGGTTGTCGCGACAGAGAATTCCCAGGGTTAGGAGCTGCGATTCTGTGAAATCAAACTCGAGTGGCCGAACGTTCAAGAGAGGTTGCTTTTAAAGTCAGTTTGTTCGCTAGCTGGCATGCGCCCAAGAGTGAATTTGTTATCCTAACAAATGCTTATTGAGGTCATGCTGTATTTAAAACATTTTTTTTAATGTTTATTTATTTTAGAGAGAGCAGGAGCAGGGGAGGGGCAGAGAGAGAGAGGGAGACACAGAATTGGAAGCAGGTTCCAGGCTCCGAGCTGTCACCACAGAGCCTGACACGGGGCTCGAACTCACCGACCGTGAGATCATGACCTGAGCGGAAGTTGGACGCTTAACCAACTGAGACCCCAGGCGTCCCCAAGCTCATGCTGTATTTAATGAGGGTTCCGTTTGTGGTAGTTTTCGGGTAGGATGACAACATTTTTATAGCACTTCATAGTTGAAAATGTCCTTTGGCCTGCCTTGTGAACAGTCTGGTTTCTTACCTGGACGTAACATACTCTCCTAGTCTCACCGGGGAAACACTGCTGTATTAAGATGCCAGGAGAAGCCCGGATTCAACAGTTTATTTGTTCTGGTATCTGAAAAGTGTAGGAATAGTGCTTCTTTAGATTTAAGCATCATTGGACATCATCTTACATCCATGATGATTCCCTTTTAAGTGAGTTTTGTTCCTGTATTGGGAGATGTGCTTCCCCCCTCCCCTAGCTCTACTATAATTACAGTAGTCCATCATAAGTAATAGAGAGTGCTTTTCTCCTGATCTCTGGCGAAGTCCTTGGGAGGCCTCTAATTGGGTTGGCTTGTGCCCACGTATGATGGGAAATCTACTAATTTGCTTGCCCTTGGGTGAGTCACTCTCGGCTCCTTTTAACTTTTCCATCCCACATGGATCAAAGTGATAGTAATAGGGACTGGGGAAGGGCTGGTTCCTCAAAAGGAGGATATTGAATATACCAAGTTGATGGCTTAGAGCTTATGACCATTTGCTGTCCTTTTTTTATTTTGAGAGCGAGACCACAAGCACGGGAGGGGCAGAGAGAGAGAGAGAGAGGGAGGGAGAGAGAGACTCCCAAGCAGGCTCCGTACTGTCAGCACAGAGCTCCATTCGGGTCTCAAACTTAGTGAGATCATGACCTGAGCGGAAATCTAGGATCGATGTTTAAGGACCTGAGCCACCCAGGTTCCCCTACTGTCATTTTTAAAGATAGGATGTTGGGTTGCCAAGATCATTAGTTTGATACTTAGTAAGAGCCTTTTGTTAAGGTAACCTAGGAATTCTTGGCCATTTTTTATTTAAAGAACTGACTTTAAAAAAAACATCTCCAAAGCGATTTATTTTGAGAGGGGGAGGAGGGGCTGAGAGGGAGAGAGAGAATCCCAAGCAGGCTCTGTGCTGTCAGAGAAGAGCATGAATGCGGGGTTTGATCTCCCACACTGGAGATCATTACTTGAGTGGAAACAAAGTCAGATGCTTAAGGGTCTGAGCCACCCAGGTGCCCCTTCAAAGCGATATTTATGTAGATCAGAATAGTATGTAGTGAGGATTTTCCAATAGTAATATTAAGAACACATAGGATGTAGTGTAACTAATACTATGATAACAGTCTTGTTAAATATATTGTTTGGTCCCAACTTTTAAGGAGCTTGGAGTTTTCATAGGCAACTGGTGCATAGTTTCAAGACTGATAGACAAGAGGGGGGCCTGGGTGGCTCAGTCAGATAGGCATCTGACTGTTGATTTCAGCTCATGTCATGATATCATGGTTTATGAGTTCAGGCCTTGCATCGGGCTTCTCACTGACAGTGCAGATAGAGCCTGTTTAGGATGCTTGCTCTCTCTCTCTCTCTCTGTCCTGCCCCTCCCCTGTTTATTCTCTCTCTCTCAAAAAAAAAAAAACCAACTTACCAAAAAAAAAAAAAAGACTAACATACAAGAGGGAATAGTTGGGTAGTGGTTGTGATAGGGTTGTGCAGTGAACTTTTAAAACTTCATTCATTTGTTCAATCCTCCTTCTTTTCTTAGGCGTAAATGTGAGAACAATTCCGAGGTACTGGGGTTGTTGCAGAGATAGTGTCTTTGAAATTAACTGTGTTCCATCAGTCACCTCTATATTATTCTCTTCTAGCCCTTTCATTCAACAACTTATATTTTTTTCACTTCTTGCCCTTCTCGTGTGCTAGGATAAGCTAATAGATATACTACAATGTATTACATTTTATGACAGAGGTGGATATAAAAGTTCCTTGGGTATATATACTGTAAAAACCAAACAGTTGTGAGATGTTCATTCATTCAAGCAAGCGGAATATCTTAATTAAAAAAATTATTATTTTTAAGTAGGCTCCACACTCAACATGGGGCTTGAACTCATGACCCTGAGATCAAGAGTCATATGCTCTACCAACTGAGCCAGCCAGGTGCTCCTGGAATATCTTAGTTTACTTTTATTTATTCATGATTTCAAAGTTTATTTATTTTGGTAGAGACAACGCAAGTCGAGGAGGGGCAGAGATTAAGGGAGAGAGAGAATCCCAAGCGGGCTTGGTGCTGCCAATGCAGAGCCCAGTGTGGGGCTCAAACTCAGGAACCTTGAGATCATGAATGACCTGAGCTGAAACCGAGTCAGATGTTCTTAACCAACTGAGTCATCCAGGTGCCCTGGAATACCTTACTTTAATAATTATGCTGGGTAATTGTGTGCAGTGAATATGATTTTACATAGTTTTAACCTGATGAACTTTTAAATGAAATTTTTGAATTGGAAGGTTTGAGCTGATTTGTAAAGAATAGAAGCTAGTTTGGTAAGAACTGGTTCACGGCACCATGTAGAGGTCCGGTGATGGGCTTGTCTTTTATCATTACTAACTTGTAGAACTCTATTAAAATTCCGTAAATGTATGTTTATGACTATAATATTGAGAATGGACATCATCCTTTGCAAAGTGGCTTTAACTAAAAATTGATGAGAAGAGCCTTGGCAAACTGTAGGGTGATGGAGGGCACTTTTTTGGGGGGGAGGGAAACTTCAGATCTCTGTGTCTTTTGTGGCAATTATTATTATTATTATTATTATTATTTTTTTTTTTTTAAGAGAGAGCGCTTCTGGTCTACTTCCGTGAAAAAGCCAGGTTGTCAGCTTTCTGAAATTTGATCAAGGGGAAATGGAGGTTAGGGATTTCAGCAGTATATATGCAGTCTTTTATGTCATCTGGTTGAGTGTGACTCCTGTATTAGGGTTGGATTCAGCTATACGTAGCTCAAGTCATCAGGGAGTTAAATTATGATTTCATTCCTGTGTAAAAAGTTGCTAGGTAGTTGTGGTCATCTGAGGCTGGCGTAGTAGTTCAGGAAAGTTCATCAGAACTTCCGTGAAACCTAGAGTCCTTGTTCTCAAGGCCCAGATAGCAGTCATACCCAAGTTTCAGATCACAGGAACGAAGAGAGAAAGGCAGAGGGCTCAGTTACCAGAATATTTCCTGGAAACTGCCCCACAACACCCTGCTCATATGTTACTGGCCTTTAACGTATGTTCCCATCACCGAAGGGCAGGCTAGAAAAAGGAATTTTTATTAAGGGCAGCCATATACCCAGCTGAAATCTGGGCTTCTCTTAGTAAGGAAGAAGGAGAGAGAATGATGCAGGCATTTAACATTCCCCACCGTAGCCTCCCAGTCCCGCTCCTCCTCACTTATTTGTGCTTGATCCCCACCTTCGCTGTGTTTGTGATTCCTAACATTGCTCTCAGTGGAGCTGGGAGCCTAGTGGTTTCTTCCAAAGATTTTCAACCATACCTTCTCTTCCCAGACTCATACTAAGTGGTACCTCATGTTTAATTCAGATTCTTTTTGGCTTCTCTAGCATGATTTGGCTTTTACTTTGTTAGTTCCCTCTCCTCTAGGCGGTTAGGTTTTCAGCTTTCACTCTCTGCTTCATCCCTTCACTTCTCATGTTTTAGAAATTGTGTGCCGTTCCCATTGTCTTTGTCCTCGTGCATTTACATCTTTAACATTTTTCATTCCTTTTTTTTTTTTAGTGGAATTTTGGGAGGGAAACAGAAGGGTGTTTATTCAGATCTCTGGTTAACTGGAAGAGGGTTGTTTATATTTTCACCTCTCACAGTGGTTTTATTAATTTACCTTCTCATCAACAGCCATATGTGAGTTTTTAATTCCTCCGCATTCTTGCTGATACGTGCTTGTTAATAATTTTTTTTATTTTTTAATTTTTTAGAGAGCGAGAGCATGCCCCCGAGTGGGGGAGAAGGGCAGAGAGAAAGAGAGAGAGAAAGAGATTATCTAAACAGGCTCCATGTAGGAGCAGAGCCTGATGTAGGGCTCAATCCCAGGACTCTTGGAATATAACCTGAGCCAAAATCAAGAGTTGGATGCTCAACCTACTGAGCCACCTGGCGCCCTGTTAGTAATTTAAATTACTGTTTTTTGCTAAACAATGGGTGAGAGATGGTTCCTTGTTTTCCACTGCGTTGCCCTGATTTCTCTGAGGTAGAGCATCTTACATTTACTGGTCACTTAATTTCCTTTTCTGTGAAGGGCCTGTTCTTTTTCTTTGCCCATTTTCTGGGTTGCTTGTTTTTTTCCTTACTGATCTAAAGGAATTTTTTACATTTTCTGGTTGTTTATCCTTTTTTCATTATGCATATTAACATGTATGTTTTATTTCTTAATTGTTTTTATGATCATTTTGCAAAAGTTCTTGCAAAATGTTTTTTTTTTCATAATCAGTGGTTGTAATTTTTTTCTTACTCCTAATGTGCATGTGTTCTGTCTGATTTCCCCCTTGGATCAGATTTCCTGAGTTTGAAGCTATTTTTTTCTTTTTTTAAAACCAAGGCTATGGTGTTTTTTTTTTTTTTTTTAAGTTTTCTGCTTTTGTCATTCATTTCCTTTTGTTTTCTCTTCCTTTTTGTATTGAGTGATTCATTTTTTTCATCAATTTTGTTTTTCTCATACATTTATTTTAGGAGTGTATTCTTTTTCTTAGTCTACTTTTGGCTGCATTGACTGGTTTTGATATTAATATTTTTATTGACATTTACTTTTAAATAGTTTGTAATTTTAGTTTTGTTTTCTTTAACTCAAGTCATATATATTTTTGTAAAAATTCTAACTTTGTTATACTTTCATGGGATAATGTTTAGTTTGTTGGTTTATGGTAGTATCATTCTTCTTTGTAGAAAATAAAGTTGATGAAACTAGTCTCATGATTTCTGAATTTTTTTCCAAGCACTAGTGTCTTTTATAAGTCAGGAAAAGAAAATATCGCTGTTCCATTTTACTTCACAAGTGTTGCTAACATTCTGATGGTGGGTTTGGGAGGAGGACAGTCAGATAATCTTGGCACCAATGACATTACTACAGATTTGTTATCCAAACAGTGTGGAGGACGTAGAGATATGTAATAGTTGGCCCTTGGTCTCAAGGAGTGTCTGTACTTGGCAGACCTTGATTTGGCTCAGTAATTTTATTCTGCAGAGATGAATAGACAGAATTCAAAGGAAGACAAAATCCGTTTTGCTTTTCTGTGTTTTGACTTCTAATGTTTGCTAAATAAAGAAGCTCGTTGGGACTGTCTTCGTTCTGTGTAAACGTAAGGAGAGGCTTGTGCGCAGGCAGTTTAAGCCCACACAACTGACTTTGTGGCAGAATTCAGCTAAGATCCAGACCTCTTGAGTGTCCCACTAGTAGTTTCTATTCAACTCTGCTGTGGAGCACTTCATTAGTGAGTCTTCATGCGATAAATTGGGTGAAGAAAGAAGTATGACAACAGGGTTCTGGAAGGATCTATTAACTCTGACCAATATGTGATCCAGCTCTTTGGATTCTCTTGTTGCTCTGTCTGGTTGGTGGTTGGGATCTGCACAGCTGAGTCCTGACCGGAGCTGTATAGGTTATGTGAATTTGCATCGCACTGTCACTTTGGCTAGTGTGGCCTGGTTGTTCTCAGTCTCCATGTGTTCCCCCTCAACTTTTTGTTTTTAATTGTTTTTTTAAGGTTTATTTTTTTGAGAGAGAGACACACACAGACAGGAGTGAGTGGGGGAGGAACTGAGAGAGGGAGACACTGAATCTGAGACAGGGCCCAGGCTCTGAGCTGTCAGCATGAGCTGTGACATCATGACCTGAGCCGAAGTCGGTTGCTTAACTGACTGGACCGCCCAGGCGCCCCAAAACATTACGTATTTCTTAGATATTAAAAGTATGTACAGATCCTTTGCAGCATTTTTTCCCATAATGTACTCCCCTCTGCCCCCCCCCCCCCCCCCCCCCCCCCCCCCCCCCCCCCCCCCCCCCCCCCCCCGCCCCCTGGCCCAACCTCTGGTGTAGCATGCTGGCTTCCCTTCTTCCTACTTGTGGAAAACTTGCAGCGTCGGTCTGCTTTGTCAGAAATACACCCTAAGCTAGAGTCTGCTGATACAGTAAAGCATATTTAAATGATAGGTGGGGAGATTTTCTTGTTTCTGCCCTTGTTCCCTCTCTAGGGAATTTTGAGACCTGAGTGAGATTTAGGCTGAATTTCGAGGGGTAGTATGATGGAACTCTATAGAAGGAGTAGTTCACTGTATTTGGTGCTGTAGGAACAGCATTTTGCCTGTAGTAACTGCAGGTAACAATGGCGGCTCTCTTTGAAAAGCATTAGTTGGTTTCCGCTGGGGTTGACTTTGTATGAGTCAGATATTATTGATTTCCAACAACTGTCCTCCCATAGTTCTTAGTTTAAATTATATGACCTGTCCTGAGACAGCTGTTTTACTTTGAGGATCCCATCACATGGTTTCCAGTCATTTCAGTCTATGCTATAAATGTACCTACCTTTTCCCTACACAAATATGTTTTGAGAGTTGAGCCCAAAAGCTTTGAATAGAGGATAGGTATAAACAATTCAGAACGTTCTGTTTAGCTTTTTTTTTTCCCTCTTCCTGATCCATTTGCAGAGGAAGTAGCTTTATCTTCTACTACTTCCTTTCTTGCTTACTGTAGAGGAGTCAGCAAACTGAGGCCTGTTCAACTGCCTATTTTTGTATTGTTCATAGCCACCACTCTGAGTGGGTTGGGGCTGTTGAGCCTTGGAGAGCTACTGGAGTGCTCCCCTCTATCCCGTCATCCCCTTCATTCCCCGTGCTGGAGTGCGCCCCTCTATCCCATCATCCCCTTCATTCCCCGTGCTGGAGCGCGCCCCTCTATCCCATCATCCCCTTCATTCCCAGCCCTGGAGTGCGCCCCTCTAACCCATAATCCCCTTCATTCCCCGTGCTGGAGTGCGCCCCTCTATCCCATCATCCCCT